>JAOVVA010000052.1:10830204-10852628 GCA_028565275.1 Leiocassis micropogon | reverse complement strand
GTTTGACTATCGATACACTATCGTAAAAGAAATTATCGCGATAGTTAGATGTATCGATATTTTTGCACAGCCCTACTGTGGAACAATATACAGCGAAACCTCGGATTGCGAGTAACGCGGTTTGTGAGTGTTGCTCAAGACAAGCAAAGATTTTTAATAAATTTTGACTTGGAAAACAAATCAGTCTTGGTTTACGAGTACCGAGTATCATGTAACACGCATGCGCTTCTCGTTTTGACAACTGAGCCAATGGTTTTCTCTCTCTTGCAATGTGGAATTATGGGTAATCGTCGTCCCCTGCTCGGTCTTAGTGCGCATCTCTCACTGGTATAATCAACATCCGTGCGTGCGTGTACTGTTTACTATAACACTGTGATCACGTGTGCATGTAAAACATATTTTATTCCGTGTTTGTATGCGCGTGTGTACAGCGCGCATGTACTGTTTATTATAGCAAATGTGTGTGCGCACGTGTTAAGCAAAAGAAGTCTTGTTAGAGAGGTTAAAGATCCATTTTCTCTCTCTGTGTGTCAGCCTGCCGTTATGTTTGCGTGCGCGTCATTGGGCACCGTGCCCCTTCACACACCCCTCCTCATCTCGCCTTCTCTCACTCACACACACACGCGCGCACACACACACACTCTGCTCTACACAGAAATACTGCTCTGTCGCGCTTCTTTTCAAAAGTGCAGGTTCATTTTTTTTTTTTTTTTTACTTTACAGTGATTCCGTTATCGTGCGCTTACGCGAGACTTATTAGCGATGTTCCTTGCAAAGCACAAAAAACACTTATCAGTCGGGACTTATAAGGTAAAGTGCAGGTTAATTTGTTTTATTTTTACTTTATATTTTGTATTTATTATTTTTATGTATTTCTTTTTATGTCTTTTATTTTTATTTTGGGCTGTGGAACAAATAATTTGGGTTTTCATTATTTCTTGTGGGAAAATCCGCTTTGATTTACGAGCCTGCTTCCGGAACAAATTATGTTCATAATCCAAGGTTCCACAGTACAATTGTTTTTTTGTTTAATTTAATTTTAGGCAAAAATCTATACTCTTGTATTCTTGAAATTATTTAAATGCACACGACTTATAGGTATAAAGCTTTAGAGTTATGATGCCGCTTTTTAAAATATGGTTTTAAAATTGTAAATATTATTTGATTGAAATATTGTGAGCCAGAGCCACTACTCTTCTGCAGTTGAAAAATATGGTAAGAAAACATTATGGTGTATAATTTTATAGGATTTTTTTTTTAGAGCTGAGGGTTAATTATTTTAAGAGCTACTGTACCTAGAAAACATTTTGGTGAGTAGATAAACCTTGTACAAGGTATTGTCATTACAACAGTTAGATTATTTTCAAAATCAATCTGTTTTTGATAGAAAGAATAAAGCGTAATATACTGCAAATCATAAAGAGTTTTATTGATATTTGTTTGCAGAAAAGGATAACAATAGAAAATAGTTTTTTTAAAGAGCTTGCTGTAGTTGTTAGTATATACTATAAAAAGTAAATATAATCCTTTAGCCAAACTGTATGCTAACTCTGCAAAATGTAGATATCCTGCAGAGTACACTATTATGATCTTGGTAGAAGAGTACATTCTTGCCCACGTCATGCATTTTCAGACGCTTCCTTACTGACTCTAAGTTACTATAAAGCAACGGTGATCTGTGTTTCAGAGTAGACAGAGTAGCTTCAGCTGGCTTTAACAGGAGAAAATGCAAAAAATTATTCAGCCCAGAGTAAGAAAAGACCAATATTTTGACCTTTTTGTGTGTTTCTTTTTTGAGAAATAGAAGAATCACAAATGTGCCAACTTGAAACCAAATTTACCTAACTTTAAAACTGTGTCTGCACAGTGATGATTTTAGGGCTTCATCTTTCATGTCTATTCTATAAACAAAATATATAATCCATATTTCACTTTAGGCCAACTTTATTTCTACACCCATATCTTCAACTCCAGGCTCTAAACATAAGAAAAAAAAAGTCCTCCACTCCTCTACTATTGCTCATGACTCACTTAAAGCTTTTCGGAGCTCATACTACACACTCAGTCAGTGTTTTTCTCGCTACGCCGCACACAATGACAAATGACAGATTCATACTAAACTGACCATATAAGACATCCACATAGTAACTATTAGGCAATATAATGTACTGTAGCAATAACACAGCGAGAAGGTTGAAAGGTTTACTTCATATTCAAAAGACTAAATACCAAAAGGACAAGCAATCACTAAAGAGAGAGGATCAGGAAAACGATAAATATAAATAAACAATCCAGAATATTGAAATACAATCACAAAGTCTTAAGGTTCAAAACTGAGACTTTTCAAATATACACTCGTACCTGGAGTGAGTAAATAAATGAAGGTGCAATGTGAAACAGGTGACCCAGAAGCGGACTAGTATTCAGGTAACAGGTATCTTTGTGGTGTGAGACGGCCACACATTAAAGGCAGCATCGGAATTAAGAATTTCACCTCTCCTTTAAATAAAGCTGAAAAAGCTACAAATCTTCTATGTTAAACTGTAACGATATTCAGCAAACGTCGTTTTTAGTTTAGTGAACAAGGAAGCCCGACTTCTGATAATATGTCTGCCAGGACGGGTTTGAAACTGCTGCCAACTTTGATTCATGCTCTGCTGTCTCAGAGAACAAGCAATCCTTCACCATACATGGCTTATAGCTACTAAAATAGACCAAAACAAACTTATGTTGGATAGTAATAGATCTTTTACAGCAATTAAGAAACACTATTAAAAATAGTACAGACAGCACTGGACAAAACAAAACTTGAAATCATCTTAGTGGTCCAGCCATTAAAGAAATGCTATGAAGGAGGGAGATGATAGTTTAAAAATACAACTAATGAAAAAATTTATTTGCTAAAATATTTAGCATTTTCTGAAGTTTCCTTTAGTGCAGTAACTTTGACCAATACACAATGTCCACCACCACACAATTCACACAACCTTGCACACATATGCATACACTGATCAGCCATAACATTATGACAATAATATTGAGGAGATCCTCCGTTTGGCCCCAAAACAGCCATGACCTGTCGAAATATGGACTCCGCTGGACCTCTGTAGGTGTGCTGTAGTATCTGGCAGCAAGCCGTCATTAGATGATCGGATTTGTTCTTCCAACACATCCCACGGGTTCCTGATTAGATTGGGATCTGGAGAATTTAGAGGCCAAGTCAACACCTCAAACTTATGTTCCACAAACCATTCTTCAACCATTTTTGCAGTCTGTGAGGGTACATTATCCTGCTGAAAGAGGCCAATGTCATCAGGGAATGGTGTTTCCATGAAGGGGTGTACTTGGTCAGTAACAATGTAACAATCACAAAGCATCACACTGGTTCCTTCACTGGTTCACCTTCTTCCCATAGTGCATTCTGGTGCCATCTCTTCCCCAGGTAAGCAATGCACACACACCCAGCCATCTAAATGATGGGGGAAAAAAACTTGATTTATTACCCTAGACCAACTTCTTCCATTTTTTTGCGGTCCAGTTCTGATGCTCACGTGCCTATTAATTGGTGCTTTCTGTGGTGGAAAAGGGTCAGCATGGACAATCTGACAGGTCTGCGACTACGCAGTTCCATATTCCACAAACTGCTATGCACTGTGTGTTTAACATCTTTCTAGTTTCTAGTTCTTCCTAGAACCACCATTAACTTTTTTCAGTAATTAGAGATACAGTAGCTCTTCTATTGAATCGGACTACATGGGCTGGCCATCACTTCCCACATGCATCAATGAGCCTTGGCTGCCCATGACCCAGTCACTGATATACCGGTTTTCCTTCCTAGGACCGCTTTTGGGAGGCAGACAAGGAACATCCCACAAGAGCTTCAGTTTTGGAGTTGCTCCTACTCAGTTGTCTAGCATCACAATTTGGACCTTGTCAAAGTCACCCAAATCAACTTATAACTTATAAGTTATAGATTATAACTTAAATATAATCTATAACTGCCTAATATACCCCACCCTCCCACACACACTTCTAGATGTCATTGTAATGAGATCAAAATTCTTCACTTCGCCTGCCAGCAGTTAATGTTATGACTGATCGGGTTAAGTCACATATACAGTATGTATTTATACCTGCAATGCAACTAAGACTTAAGAAATTGCTTGGTTATTTCCAGGCATCATGAGCAGGCTTATCCTTGGGACCAAATAAGTCATAGCTATTTCTACTCCTGTGGACCACATGCTTTGAATGGTTTTGCATTTTCCATGCTCATATACTTTTACAGACCTAATTCAGCACATGACAGGCTTCAAACTCCAAACATGGGCTGGATCAGATTTATTAAAGTATATAAAACTCTTGGAGAAGTAGAGCCTTACAAATGGACTGTCTTACAGATTTTTTTTGATCCTTTAAGAATTTCTGCATGCAAGAAATTCGAGACATAAAATGTTATTTGGGCATGTAAAGGTAACAGTAAAGGTAATAAATGTAAAAGTTATGCACAAAATTAGAACTACTGCTATACTATACTGCTTATCCTATACAGGGTCGCAGTAAGCCTGGAATTTATCCTAGAAACATTTAGGCACAAGGTGGGATACACCCTGGTCAGGGTGCCAATCCATCTTACGGCACACATTCGCACACACACTCCAGGCAATTTGGGAACACCAATTAGCCTAATCCCAGATTACTACTACAAATTGTTAAATTTTATGCAAAATATATGAAATCACGATCACTGCCTTTCAAACTGTTGTCCTACAGTATATGATCTCTGTTTTGTTTAGGAAAAATGATTGCATCTCTTCAAAGTGGTTTAGTGGGAGGCCTGTAGCCTATCCCATGAGCCTTTGGGCACAAGGTGGCGTACACCTTGGACAGGGTGCCAAGCTATCACAGGGCACACACACTACAGGCAACTTGGTAACGGCAATTAGCCTAATCTGCAAGTCTTTGCACTGAAAACTAGAGTACCTTGGGGAAACCCATCCAGCACCAGGAGAACATGCACACAGACCCACGGCAGGATTCGAACCCTGGACCCTGGAGGTACAAGGCCACAATGCTAACCACTATAAGTTCAACACATGAGTTAAACTCTCAGCCTTAAAATGTTGAAGCGTAAGTGTCAAATACAGTGGTACCTTGGCATACAAACACCCCCGCCTTGCAAATTTTCGCTGTAAGACCTAAAATACATCCGGTTGCGCGTACTTTCAATAACCAATCAAAACTTGTCTGCAACAGTGGAAAGCCAAGCAAAGCGAGTTACATATTTTTTTGTGTGTGTGTGTTTTTTTTGATTTAGTAAGATTTAGTAAAGACATAGCACCATGAGTCCTAAGACTGTTAGCAATGAAAAAAAGGCACTTTCAGCTTTGTTTTTAAAGCAGCCGGTGCCAGGTTTTAATTATAAGTTAAGGATAAGTGAGATTTAATATCTATTCATTTCATATTTTACTTCAGTTGCATGTCTTTTCTAAATGCTTTGCTTGTTTTTATATGAAGAAATATAATTATAGTGTTGGAAATTGGTAATGTGGGTAATATTTAAGGGTAGCTGGAATGGATGATCTGCATTTACATTATTTTCTTATGGGAAAATGTGTTTCGCAATGTGAAATTTTGACTCAGGAACTCGCCTCGGAATGAATTTTGTATGCCGAGGTACATCTGTACATCTTCAAGTTAACAATTCTGTTTTAGTGACTGCAAGGGTACGAGTTCAAATCCCAGCCAATGTTGAGCCCTTGAGGAAAAATTCTAAACTTCTTCACACTTGTGTTGTTCTGGATCTATATTTAAAAACATTAAAAAAAAAAAATCTCTGGTGAATGAATAAATAGTCTGCTAAACAGCATAATCTCTGGGATGCACAGGACAGTGATGAGATTGCAAACCATTCTAAAGGATAGTGCACAAACTGTCCAGGAATCACATCAGCATCACTTTAACACTGAAGTGACAGCAAAAACTACATTTTCTCAGGTGATTGCGTAATTTGTGTTGAGTTACGATGATTGAAAAGCATGGTAGAGTACTACCTGAGACTAATGTAACGCGGCGGCTCTCTGAACAGATGTGAAGCTGATTCCGTTTCCTGCCGCTGCAATGTAAAACCCTCAAGAGATTATTTTCATCTTTGTCTACACAGGCTACACCTGGGCCTACATCAATATCATACGTGCAAATATATGGCCCTAGATGTACAGGCACAAATCTTATTTCATTCAAAAATAACGTGTACGAAAAATCAATGTTTAACTTATTTCTAACTATTATAATAACTATTAGCTTAGCTGCTCATTGTCGCTGCTGTTAACGTCGCCATAACAATACAATCCGAAGCGGGAATCTCGAGCATCTTTCCATCTGTACTGCGCCAAAATCTTAACCTGTCAGGTCGATTAAATACTCACAATCCAAGTGTTTCTTTTTAGGACCCATGATTTCGTGTGTGGTCGCCTTGCACACGGTTTTGGACACGGCCGAGCCGGTAACGCTGTGCTGAGCGGCCGTGATCCTGTCCGTAATGCTCTGGCCCGACATCTTCAGCGCGTCGAGGCGGTTAAAGGGGAAAAATGTCGGATTTTATTTAAAAAAAAAAAAAAGAATGAAAATAAAAATAAAAAAATGATGACAGCACTAATGTGTCGTGCTGCGCGTCTGTTTTTAGTCCGTGGTTGTGGAAGGAAAAGGAAAGAAGAAATGAAATAGAGGTAGAGGTCTATCAGGCTGAGATGAAACGAAGCCCGGGCTCTGGTCCACGCACGCGCCGAGACGAAAAATCCCGAACCGAGGCGAGATTAATATCAGCTAACGTTACTATACCGTTACATTGTTAAATAAACGTTTGCCGGGGAAAAATTCACAGCTGCTTTGATTCATCTCTCTTCCCTTTCTCTGCCCAAATCCCACTGTCTTCTTCCCCTCCTCCTTTTTTCCGCCACCCTGCAGGCGTGTTAAAAGCACCAGAAAGGCGTTCAGTGAAATGGCGGGCCTGTGCGGCTTCCTCCAATATAGGACACTGCGCTACAGGCTGATCCTGGATCAGGCGGTGGCTCGATCCCAAACTACTCCTTATTCCCTACATAGACACACTACATTGGCGGTGTAATAATGGCCCGCACATCCTATGTAGTTTGCTCTACTTCCAGAAGAACGCGAGTTGAGATTCTGCCCGTCGTAACTAGGCTCCACACCTAGGCCAGGAAAGAAATCATTAACGCACTTGCTCTGATCGTTCATGAAAAATATATGACCCAGGCTTTCTTTCAGTCCAGAAAACGTTTCACTTAGCTGCCATTACATAAATTAGGTTGGTGATGTTAATTAGGATGGTTTCAAAGTTTCTTTATTGACACTATAAATATGTTAAGTCTCTCAATCCTAATAGCTTTCTTCTACCTGTTGCCTCTATAGCTACAAGGCAAGTAATTAATGAATATTATTAATAACAACAGCCAATTCAGACTTTGTGTGATTGTGTGATTCTTGCTCAGGTTCTACTACAGGACTAAAAACATGCATAAGGGACTTGATTAAACAGTCCTAAGCATCCTGACATAACTCCACGTCCACAAGAGGGCCATCATGTCATGCTCAACAATTACCCTTCCCTTTATTTCACCCTGTTTATTACATTCGATCACGAGTAGGGATTAGATCACTAGTTAAGATGTTGGGCTTCAAATCAGACTTCAAAGCCCTGCACTGGTAAGGCATCCCTTGTTGGGTCTTTAGGAAAGGCCCTTAACTGCTCAGTTAATAATCAGATGATAAGGCCCAGCAAAAATTTGGACCTTTGATGACCGTTGAAACCCTACGTTATCTGATTTACAACAGCTGTCATCAACGGTCATCAGTCGTCTAAATGTTAGCTTGGAGGGTATATATTGAACAACAGTTAGATAAAACTAAAAGTAACAGCTATACATACAACCCCATACGACTGTAGACATGTACAAACGTATCTGAATGCATTTTTAGGAAATGTTCTGTGTCACATTGTTTTACCAATTAATGCCATGGCTGTTTTTGACGTTGCGGTCAGACCAATGTTTGCTGCACGGGGTCCACCAAGTGCCAATATATATGTTTTATTATATGGCTGGTATTGTGTTATAATGGGACAAACTTAGCACGTGTTTGTTGCACAAATGTCATATGATAGATATTGCTGGTTGGACATTGCTATTTAATAAGAGAAAAAAATCATCGTAATGTCATATAAGTAAGAAATCCAAGCAGTGATGACAACAAACACCAGATTTACAATTTTACATAAGCACTGCAGGTATATGATGTATTAGGGAAAGTCTTCAGCTCAGTTTGTTTAGTTGGCAAAGGTAATGGCATTGATGATGGTATATTGACATAAGAGTTAAAGCTTTGGAAACTGAGGAGATGGGAGAGCTAGACAGAATTTCAATTCAGAATTTTATTTCAAACTCATCTTGAACCCCATGTTAATTTTTAAATCATAATAATCACTCGTTCAAAATAGCTTTTTAAAAAGAACATAATCAGCACTTTAATGAAGTCATATTCAAGTGTTCAGGTGTTATGTCATCAGGTATTAAGGTAATAATTATCATGTAAAGACAAAATATAAATTTTGGACCATCCACATCATCAGCATTTTTTGACAGAAGTGCTGTTATTCTAGTTAGGGGAAATCATAAGGAAATATTTACTAGTTTCAGTGAAGTTGGTCATTTAAACCAGGCCTGGTAGCAAGCTATGGTAAACACATAAATATATGTTTTTTACGATGATGAAGTGGTTAGCTCTGACACAACTCAGCTCATTGGTTCAGAGTTACTGTACTGTGTTCAGTCCATGTGGAAGAAGGTTAATTGTTCAAACCATTGTATAAATAAACATGAATTGAAACAAATGTTTTCCTTATGTCTGCATTGGTTTCTTTAGGGATCTCGGGTTTCTTTCCACTTCCCAAAAAAATGCCAGTATGAGGGTTGAGGGTCTCAATTGCCTAAAAGGAACTAGGGGAAGCTGCTGTGTGTCTCTGAGAACCCTTTAGAATCCTAAATACAGAAGATACCCATTGGCTCTCTGGAACTCACAAGCAGTCAGATCTGAGTCACAAATTTTAAATGATTGCAAGACTTAAATCAACACACATTACTGTTACACACAAGGTAGAAGAGACACCACCAAAACAAAAACACTTTTCACCAGGTTACACAACAGTGTGCTTTAACACTGTGGAAGATTTCTAACTGAGAAAACATCTTCAAATTTATGGTAAGCAGCCCTGGAGGTTGTTAGATTTTAATTAACATATTTAATGCTCATAGTGAAACTAGGCCTGTAAAATCTGTTTTATTTTATAAGGGTATTATTTGGGTATTTATTTGATGAGTGTTTTAATATCAGTTATTATGCTGTTTTTTTTATTTTTACTATAATATTTATTATTAATTCAACTACAGTTTCTTGGAAGAAAGTACATTTAATTTACATTTTTAGTTTGTCAGGTAAAAAACGAAAAATCTGACAGTTGGGGTCTTAAATCTACAGTTGCACTCATCATCAGCTGAAGGTAATCTGTCATCTTTGACCCCTACCCAAATCCACTTCTTCACTGACAGCTAAATATCTAATAATATTACAGTATTTCAGTTATTTTCCAAAATGAGAACTGTAATAACTGTGGTGTCGAGACAGGATATGATAAAACATGTTTAACCTTCGGATGTCTGAGATGTGAGGCATCACGTAAAACGCTTCCAGTGGTTGGCTTTCGACAAGCCTTACATTATCTTACATACACACTCAGACAGGGTGCTGAAACACTGATATGTAGGCAATGAACCTGTATGTGAAGCACCTGTGTCCTTATGAGCTGCTTATGAGCAACTACATAGTGTTCTATTTTTTTGCATTATCAGAGCAATGGTAACTTATAACAAATTACTATAAAACAATAGCTCTGATTAAGTAATCTGATTGGACAAGAGGCATTCCATGAGATTTAATTATAGAGTATAACAGCACTGGGACGTTTAACTTTATGTCACAGGTGTTTTTACAATCACATTAACACTCACTCATCACCATGGGTAAAAGTAGGCCTCTACGGTCTTCAGTACTGAAAAGAGGCCAGAACCTCTTACAGAAGCCTGCCTCTGAACTGCCCATGTTGTTTTGTTCACGGCTAACACGAGATACAAACCCAACTAGCTTCTAACACAAGCCTAAATCCCAAATCCCTGTCTACTTTGTGTGTGGTACAAGGGATTCTAGCTTACACTAACTTTTTATTTTAATGTTATTTGGGATTCAACCCTAGAAACCCAAAAGTTAGATGATATATCTATAGAGGAATAAGTGGAAATATAAAGTAAACCTCATAAGTGTCTCAGGACTATTTACCAACTCCATGGTTTATTCTCCTTACCTTTTGGCTATATAGTATCGGTAAGAATTTAAAGCTACTTTCACCCCTTACTGTCGGTTGCTAATGTGCTGGTGGATCAAAATACATAAACAAACAAACCCTAATCTGCTGATAAGAAATCGTGTTTGTGGAACTATAGTATAAATATCACACTCAAGGTTGTGCTGTTGTATTGAATATCAGCACAGCTGTGCCCACATGCTTATGACTGCATCACAGTGCTGATATTCAACACAACAGCACTCCCTCTCAGCATTTTACACCAATGATCTTTTTTTTTTTTCAATAGTTCTTTTGCTAGCATAGTTTTTTTAGTTTCTTATCCCTGTTTGTGGTAACATATGGAATGGGATGCTAAAATGCTAACAGCATGTCATATAGTACACCAATATGCTAAACACCTTCTAGCAGCCCACCACTTAGGCAAGTGTTTCCCTGACCAGTGCCTGTGGTAGAGTCTCTCAAACTATGTGTTATATAGAGTGTAAGATAAAATAAGATTACTGTTAAGCTACAACATTCACCAAATATAATGTTCTATAAAAAACAAACAATAGCTACATTTATATGGACAACGCTTCTTAGATCTTATTATAATCTGCCCAATCACTTTTATTTTATGTGATGAGTTTAATCTGCCAGAAATATAACACAAGAAGGAAAAGAAGTATGAAACTTTGAGGTTAGGATTGGCGTCTCCTATTTTCTATCATATTCCTCTTTCTGCATTATGATTGGTTACAAGAATGTAGTCTGATCTATGATTGGTTAAATGCTTTACTATGTGTGAAATGCTAAGCCAATCAGGGCCACTTCCTCAGCCAAAGACGCAGTGGATAAAAGAAAACACAGATGGGAGAGACTTGATTAATCAGTAAGGGAAACAAAATTTTCCTCTGGAAACTCATTACGTCGACTAATGTTAGCATGTTTATTCTGATAAGAGAGAAACAAATGGGAGCCTCTCATAGATAAACGCACCTAGTGTACAGATTCACAAGTTCGAATGTGCTAGCACAGCATCCACAGGCATTCAATACCATCACCTGCGTAACATCACAGACACAATCACACACAATCACACAAAATATTACATATACGGTGGATTTTCTATGTCCAGTGTCACTAACTCTGATGTGGGTATCTGTATCTCATTGTGATACACACAGACATGTCATTGTGCCTAGTCAGAGTAAGGCTGGCTGCATGGATAGCTGGAGTACCTGTGAAAGCCGAGCCAAAGTACAAGTACACAACTAGACTACGACACCCAAGGAACCTTAAAAAAAAAAAAAAAGAAAGCACTAGATAAACTTTAAGGTAATGTCGGGACGCACACAGACAGACACACTGAGCTTTTAATATAATGTTGATCCCACAGTGGCAGTGTTTAGAATTTGAGTAGCATTGTAGTCTTTAGGTGTGATGCTGTATGTAAAAGGTTCTACAGATGAGTTAAAAAGTCTGTTTAAATATTGCGGGATAATTGAGATTTTTTTCGTTTGTCACTATTAAAATCCTTAGTTTAGCAAATCTAGGTTAACAATAAATGATGAATGATGATTCTGCTTTTCTCTTTCAGAAGAAGCTGCTTGGCTACATCCCCACTTCATCTGTAAGATCTGCAGAGGGAAAACTGAAACAACAATGTAAAAAATAAAGACTTAAACACCTGAATTAAAGGTGTATGAACACCAGGCCTGAAAAAATATGTTCAATAAAAAGCCAATAAATGAGATATGAATTAAATGGATTCCATAATCATATGTGCAGTGATCATCATCATTATTATCATTATCAAGAAATAAAATACTGTAGAGTATAGTAAAATTGAGTAATAGAGTATTTTGAGGTTGATATGCGATGATAAAGCATTCTGTTTTGTGGTATATTTGGTCAGACACTCTATAATGTATGATGTGCTAATCCATTCTGTGCTTTCAAAACCATTAGCAGTGCTATAAATCTATGCTGAAAGTGTCTGAGAGCCAGTGTAATGAAATGTTCTGTGAATGAAGATGTAATTGTACAGATTTCCCAGGTAGGTTGATTTTAACGCAGCCATAATTTATTGCAAACCAAAGAAACTCAGGCAAGAAAAGAGCAGAAAACATAGGAAAACAAAGACAAGACCATTTTAATAGAGACACTATTCATCACAATATACAGTAACTACTGCCTAACAACATAACAATGCTGATCTAGATGACAGAACTTATATGGGAAAAGTGTTCAGAACACAGGAAGTGAGCTGAAGAACAAGATCAAAATATGTGAACTGGATAGTGGACAGTGTCAATCACAACACACTGTGTACTGTGAACCACAATCTAGTTTTAACAAAGTACACAGGTCCATGAGCCAATCACACCCCGGCACAGCTCCACAAGCCAACCACAACACAGTGCAGAGCTCCACAAGCCAGTGCCACACAGTGCATTGCTCCACAGTCACACCACATCCTATTAGTCTTTGTCTGAAATCTGCTGTTATTTTCTGCTGTAATTCTGCATTCATGCGAGCATAACTGCTAGAGTCTTCATCCATCCAATACTGTTAGTTTCTTTCCAAACACTGAAGTTAAAATATATTTGTTAAAGCCTTTATCCTGGTGTTGCTCTCTATACACTTATACACTGTCATCAGTGAGGACCTAAACATGATTGACATTTACAGAAGACTTGAAGGACAGTGCGATGTAAGGCTCTTAGCTGCAGTAAAATATTTGAATTGTGCAAACTTTTTAAAGAAGGCCGTATGTCCGTGTATGACGATGACACGGTGAAGGTGGCTCGGAAACCATTGCAATCGTTCCCGTGAACATTCAGCGAGTAGACCGCTCTTGGGGATAAAAGTACTGATCACTAAAGGTGTTCTGTTTTTGTAGGACAATGCATGACCTCGAATTGGACCACTTGGAAGTTACAAAAATTTGGCTGGGAATTATTGCCACATCCCTATAAATCCTGACCTGACCAAGTGATTTCCACTAGTTTGGACCATTAAAGGAGTTCCTGGAGGGCCAGCTTATTTTGAATTTGAATGAGAGTCTTTTTATTTATATTTACTAGTGATCAATAGCAGTGGCACACTTTGGCAACAAGAAAAACCCTATGTGTTTCATCCCTAGAGTTACCCCTTTTTGATTAGAAACAAAAGTTTGAAGTAAGCATCCAGCTCAATTTAGCCGGCAAATAAGTGGCCTGATGTAGAACATGAACCAGAGGCCCAATGCGTCAAAGTCAGCTGCTTGCCCTTCCATCCTTTCCTGATAGACAGTACAGGAGAAAAGCCAGTTTAGTCCCCTCAGTGACTGATGAAAACATAATTCCCTGATTTAGCCCCCTGCTGAGAGCAGACATTAGTGCCTGATGACAGAAGCAGATCAAGGTATGAGGATATGAGTGGGAAATTGTAAAAGAGTTTCATGTTTCCAGGCCTGTGAAAAGATTTGTTCAAGGCACTCCAATTTGATGCATTTTCCCATGTTGTGCAGGGCAGCTCAAATTGTCGAAGAGTTCTGATAATGACTCCGTATCTTGGCCGCAAGCAGGCTGCTGGATTGCAGATGCCATCTTCTTGAAGCTATTTGCTGTAGCCATTCACTTGCAGGCAGCAGGGCAGAGCACATGGAGCTTTGCTAAACTCATCTGTTTTAGTAGATATCAGTAGGTGTCTCAAAAACAAAATACCACACTTTTTTTTTTTATTTAAAACTTTCATCTGTTTATTTTGTCTTGAATGACAAGTTTGGATGTGTCCATCTTTCCAGGTGCTGAAATGGAGCTTATATGCCTTTTTCTTTTTTTAATACATGGAACACCTTTAGCTTTTACCCAGTTTAATGGCTACAACTGTGATCCCACCTTCCACAGTAGATTCCCAGGTAAGGATATATAAACAACTGAGCATTGCAGTTTTTCTTTCTGGACTAAGTGCTGCTTTTAAAACTTTGCTGTCCTTTTTTCTTCATGTTATCTTTACGTAAAGCTGAGCGGGATATCACTGTGTACTGCGGTGTGCAGACCATCACACTGAAGATCAACTTCTGTCCAGTGCTCTATTCGGGCTACACTGACGCTGACCTTGCTCTGAATGGCCATCACGGTGATCCTCAGTGCCGTGGCTTCATTAACAACAACACCTTCCCGACAGCAGTGCTGTTCAGTATCAGCCTTAGCACACTGGAGGCCTGTGGAAACATGTTGGTGGTGAGACATACTGAATTGTGTTACACTAATGTGACTGCTTGGTCAGGACGAGTGCCTAGTATTGGTGTGCTTGATAAAAAAAAATTAAAAAAAAAAAGATTTAGATATATTTTTTCTCTTATTACCATTATATCCTCATTATAAAAATGCATCTTTTGCCAGGTTTCTGCAACTCAGGGCAGCAATGCTTTTGGGAATATATCTCTGGTACAGATAGGGAACGTGTCAGGCTACATCGACACTCCTGACCCTCCAACCATCATTAGCTACCTGCCTGGCTTGCTTTATAAATTCAGTTGCAGTTATCCTTTAGAATATCTGGTTAACAACTCTCAGCTGGCATCGTAAGTCTTCTCCTTTGTTCGCCTTTTTTAAATAATTGTTAATCATCAATAAGGTAAAGGTGCTAGTAGAAATGTACTATTTGTTCACCATGACAAATATTTTTAGATCATTTTAGATCAATTAAATATTGCATACATTTCTAGCAGTGTTTTAAAAACATTTGAATTACCTGTGTTATGAATTTGATTCATCTTGTCTGTACTTTTTCAAGCTCATCAGCAGCAATAGCAGTAAAAGAAAACAATGGCACCTTTGTGAGCACCTTGAGCTTGATTCTATACAATGTGAGTGAAGTTGATAATATAGTTCATTTGCATTAGGAAGAGAAAGATGGGGAGGGAGAGGGCAGTCTCTATGTAAAAATTTGCATTATATACAGTCATTTATTTTAATTACATATCATATTTATAAAGCTTGTCTTAACCGTATAAGTTTAGTCTAAGTTTAGCAGCTATTAAAATGTATTTGAGCTCTGACTTTTTCTTTCTCAGATTTCTGACCTTAATGTTAGAATTTTGACTATAATGTTATAATGTTAGAATTCCGAATTGTTTCTCAGAAATCTGACTTTCATCTCAGAATTATGATTTTTTATTTTCAGGATATTTTCTCAGACTTTCTCAAAATTCAGATTTTAATGTGACTTTAATCTCAGATTTCTGACTTTTTCTCAAAAATAAAAAGTCAAAATTCTGAGAGAATATTTCTTATTATTCAGTTATTTGTCTTAATGCAGTCCGTAACCACCATGAAGTGTGGTATGTTTGGTATGTTTGGGATTATGTTATGGGATTTGGTGTTCAGTATTTACATCTTAGATTAAAGTAAAAACTTAAAAACATCTGAGATGCAACGTTTAGTCAATCAAAAAATACAAAATATATTATATATAGCAATTAATGAAAATTAAACATTACACACATTACACACTCCTTTTCCTAGTTTTGCTATGCACATGCTTTTTCCATAGGAATTGTTTCCCATATGGGTAAATTACATTTTGCTAAATGTTCATCTATAATTTAATAATCTCTCAGGATTCATCCTTCAGTCAGCAGTTGTCAGTTCCCATGGCTGGTCTGGCTTTGAAGACTAGAGTGTTTGCTGGTGTCAAGGCCACTAATCTGGATAGGAGGTATTTATACTTCATAATATAAGATGAGCATGACTTAGGTACATGATTGATTTTTTCTTGTGGATAACAATTCTTTTAAAAAAGGATATTAACTTTTGCAAACACCATAATTAGAAAAGAACGTGTATATTAGTTACATATTTAATATGTTTCAGTTCTCCAATTGAAATAATGTATAGCATATATATTTCGTTTTTAAAATGTTTTAAGGTCAGAGATGTGGTTGGCCTCAGTAACACAAATGGTTGTCTCCTCCCCCCACCTTCTAGGTGGAACATACTGATGGATTACTGTTACACCACTCCCTCTGGGAATCCCAACGATGAGATACGCTACGATCTTTTCTTCGGGTAATTTCACATTATCTAAAGTGGTGCGTTAAGCGGTGCGCATTAACCAGCAGAGAGGTCATTACCTGCTTAAACCAACCGCTCACTATACAAATCTCTCACAATGCCCCTTTACAGAATGCTTTATCTCTGTGTGTCTGTGTGTGTCTGTGTGTATGTGTGTCTGTGTGTTTGTTCATGCACTCAGTCTGATTCTTAGTTTCATTTCCCTAATAGATGTCACAAAGACCCACAGACCACAGTTTTTGAGAATGGGAAAAGCCAGATGGGCCGCTTTGCCTTTGAAGTTTTCCGGTTTGTGAAACACAAAAACCAGAAGATGTCCACTGTCTTCTTGCACTGTGTCACTAAGTTGTGTCGGGTAGATGATTGTGCACTGTTGATGCCGGTAAATTTGTGTTCTGTTTGTCTAAGTGGTGTTAGGATTATTGCAGTACAATTTTGACAACTAATTGAGACATTTTGGGCAGGGTGTCATCTTAATACTTAATGTCTATGTTAAACAATATTGTTTTATCTCAGATTTGTGGAAAAAGAAGAAAGAGAGAGGAGGATACAGCTCCTCATGCCTCCACTGAAGATGCTGTTATAACTGCAGGCCCTATAATCACCAGAGGTGGTGAGAGAATGTTTCTTCTTATTCAGTTACAGAGGAACCTTGGATTGCGAGTGAACGCTTACAGACTTGGTCTGTAAGTGTTTTGCAAAAAAAAAAAAAAAAAAAAAAGTTAATACATTTTAACTTGTTAAAAGAGCAAAGTATTGATATACGAGTACTGTAGTATGTATACACTTTGCCTACAGAGTTTCACGTGATTACAACTGAGCAGTGTTGGGGAATGTTACTTTTTAAAGTAACTAATTACGTTATAAAATTACTGTCATTAAGAAGTAATCAGTTACATTACAGCATAACTTTCTGATAAAAGTAACTAGTTAGAGTACTTTTCCATTGCGAAAAATGAAAACTCCTTTGTGATTCCTCATGCATGTTGTTTTAGTCAAGACCTTAAGTTTGGCCCATAACCTGTTAACTACTAATACCCCTATCTCACCTACGCAGTTTCGCGCGGTGGCCGTAAGTACGGTTCATCATGATTCACCACGGGTTTTGGCGCTGTGATTAGGTTTCCATCTTTCCGCTCGTCAGTCCTCGCATAGTCAAACTGCATAGGTGAGATAGGGGTATAACAGCAGGAATAACAGAGGGGGGCGGGTTATTGGAGGTGGGGCTTGTAGGACGACACACACACACACACACACAATAATGGATTGGGAATGACTGCTGTCTGGCTCACAGATTGCATAAATTGTTGGAATAATGAATTTCATTTTTTAAAAAGTAACTAAATAACTGAGTACTTAAATGGCGGGAAATAACGCGTTAGATTACTCATTACATCAAAAAAGTAATCCAAGTACACCCAACACTGCAACTGAGCCAATGATTCTTCTCTCTCTCACGCTGTGGGATTGTGGGTAAGGGTCTCCCATGCGCAGTCTCAGTGCGTGTGCATCACTCAACTAAGCAACATCCATGCATGGTCGCTATAACATTGTGATCATGTGTGTGCACACTCGCGTAAAGCATTTTAGGCACGTAAAGCACATTCCACACAGTAGCCCCCCCTAATCCTGCTTCTTACCTCGTCTAACAGCAATTCTTTTCAAAGGTAAAGTTCAGCTTAATTCTTTTTATTTTTACTTTATATTCTGAGTTAATTATTCTGATATGAATATTTTTGGGCTGTGGAATGAATTATCTGAGTTTTCAATATTTCTTATTCACTTTGATATACGAGCACACTTCTGAAACAAATTATGCTCGCAATCCAAGGTTTAACTGTATTTGTGTTAGTCCACATTAGTCAGCAACTACAATGTAAGATGGTATGTTGTTGGGATTTGGTGCTCAGGTTTTTACACCACAGTATTAAATCCCGCAGATCATTAACATTCACAGTTCCTTATGAAACAGGAATTCAGACTGACAGTGTGCTGAAATGCTTTTCTCATTTACACAACAGACAGTAGTATTTGAGGAGAGCATCTCAAGAGAAAAATGCCTGTCACAACTACAACCTTCCATACATTAAATTTTCTTTATAATTAATAAATTCCATTTTTTTTTCTCAGTGCCAAGGAGCAGTTGGAAAAGGATGTTGTTCATTCATTCATTCATTCATTCATTCATCTGCTATACCTATTCTCCTGTGTACAGAGCCATGGCAGCCTGGAGCCTATCCCAGTAGGCTTTAGGCACAAGGCGTGATACACCCTGGTCAGAGTGCCAAGCCATCACATGAAACACCCACACATGTACACACACCCACACACACTATGGGAAATTTGGGAATGCCAGTCTTTGGACTGTGGAAGGGGACTGGAGGATTATCCAGTAGAAACCCACCAAGCATGCGGAGAATATACAAACTTTCGAGACACAGACTCGTGTGATTTCAGAGGCCTTTCAACCAGCCAAAGAACCTTTTGACAAATATTTTTGCCTTCTGACTGTGCATTCTGTATATAGTCCACTTTAACATAACCTATTACAGTAATTTTTTTTTCTTTTGTAGATGAAACCCCAAGCTCCAACTCACAGCTTGGTAAGCTTTTCTTTTTTGTTCACTGTATGTTATTAACATGTATCGTATTTGGTCCCATGCAACAACTCTGTTGTCTTCCCCAACAATTCCCCAAATTGCCAGATTTACAAGTGCATAGTGCCGATGCTAAAACCCAAATTGCTTACTCTGATCAGTTTTAGAAACGGGTAAGAATATTTCTATGTCAAATCAAACCTATTTTAGTTACAGATGGTAAATTGTTGGTCCCCAGGAACACACGAAACATGGTTAAACATTACTCCCGCTCACTCATTCCCTATACAGCGTATCTCATTCAGGGTCACGAGAGGCCTATAGCCTATTCCAGGAGACTCAGGGATTCTAACCACTTCTAACCGCTATGTGACTGTGCTGCTGGTGATACCTTATCTTACAATAATTTTTCAACAGGTTTATTCCTAATTTCTCAAATCTTACCTAGCATGATAACGTTGAAAATAAAAAAGGAACACATACTGTAAAACTGGACTACAGTAAGGTACAGTAATGTTGTTGACATCTGATGAGTTAGGTTGGCTTTTCATTTAAAAAAAAAGAGGAAGCTGATAGCCAAAGACACATTGTAATTGTACACTCTTAAGAGCAGAGTGCTGGAGACTTTCGGGTGTAGTCTGCCCATTGAAAGAATGATGCACAGATTTTCCCCAGAAGTCAACTGATCTCCTGGTTGGCTTCCTCCACTTGGCCTATGGGTTGGGGGGAGGTTATGCTATGATGATAGAAACCCCCAGTTTTTCCATGAATCTTCCCATCCTTAAATAATAAAAAATAAATTAGCCTCTCTGGCCAATCACAGTGTCCTCTAGGATTCCAAAGTTCAGGGAGAGGGAGTAGGTTAAGGAGCTTTGAAAAATGGTCTACTATTACCATAACGTCTGTGTTGTTCTGAGATATGAGGAGGTCAGCAACAAAGTCAATCTGACCTTGGCCACTGAGTACTTTGGCTTGGGCACATGAAGAGCACAACTATAAATTTGAGGATAAACTTGTGGTTGTCTTGGAGCATGTGGGGCAACAAGAATTTACACGGAAGTTTTAATATTCTGAGAGTGCCAGGGTATCCAGTGTCAAGAGGTGAGAAGATAGTTATTTCTCGAATGCTGGGCATTGTGCAGGAACTCTCATCTTTGGTGGGTCCCTTTTCTCCCAATTAATGTCTCAGGTTATAGCCTCAACAAAGTGTGCTTGTGGTAGCCTATGCATGGCCACAGGCTGCTGCCTTTCATTTCCATGAAAGATGCAAGCCTGTCGACAAGGTTGAGGGGTAAATAGATCCCTGTTTCAAAGCTTTGTTGATGTATTCATCCATGGCCCATGTTTCTGTAGTGGGCAAATGGTAAAAGTGGTTACATGGGACGAGACACACGGCACAGTCATATATGCGGTATGGTGACACTCATATGAAAAAGCACCCAACGGTCAGGAAGCTCGGTAAACAATAGATTAAACAGGATATTAAAACCCAGAAAAAAAGATGGTAGGCAGTGTAAGAACCACATAATACAATGGATGGATACTACAAAGCATTCACTTTGTAGTGAGTGTGTGAACTGAACTAGGAGTCCTTATACAGTATACTTTAAGTGTGATTGTGTTTGATTTGATTCATGTGTGCCTAATCCAAATGCCAATAAGTTTGAACATGATAGAGTTAATGAGTGCTGGGTATTGTAGTTGTGGGAGGTGTAATGTGATGTCAAATCAGGTGTTGATGTAACAAGGAACAAAGGCTGCAAGAATCTGCTACAAGTGACATTTGTTACAAAAAATGTGATTCATTTTATTATTATTATTTTTTAATCACTCTGTTTTACTAATAGCTCCATCTAACGACCCCTCCTCATCAATGGACACGGTGACAAGTGCTCTTATTGCTGGGGTGGCAGTGTTGGGCCTGATGAGCCTAAGCTTCTTCATCCTTTCCATCAGACTTCTGCGCAAATCCAGTCCCACATCTCTGACTGGCATGTTGAACCCTAGCTTCAAATAAAAGAAACAAGCCTACTGCAAATTGAAATTTGAATCTAATTGAATCTGCTTTTTGAAACTTTTTCCACCTGAGTCACTGCCAATTACAGAAATTAAGCAATGATAGGGCCAGAATTCAGGTCATTGCCTGCCATCAATTTTTTTCTTCTTATCCTGCTATTTTATTCATTTTACCTTTTTTTATATATGTTTATACTTCATACTTCATGTCTTTGGTTTTGCTTTACGGTTTACACCTACTGTATCTGTGTAAAAATTTAGACACAGGCAGCCAAAGTTTTTGTTTTATTACCTCACTTAGTTATAATTATAACTACTATTCATCAAAATGAGGACAATGTAATACAAGGGGTTTTCGGGTCAAACCAGGACTTTGTGCATAATAACAGAACACAGTTATGAGAGTAAAATATACCATTATTTTCTTTTTATAATCCTCTGCTACACAAATGCGCTTATCCTAGTGTTCCACTAGTGCTTGGATACCATCAAGGTAGTACGTTTTCTCAGTATGCCAGAGCCATGATTGGACTGCCTGCTACACATATGAAACGCTGGCCTCCCAGGAACTCCTGTCATGCCCCAAACCAGTGAAAATCGTTTGGAGTGAGATCAGGACTGTATGGCAGATGTGGCAAGTTCCTATAATGTGCAAGTGGTGGTGGTGATTGATTGTGTGCACACTTCCCACATACACATGCGTCTCTTCCACAAGTTTTCTGTCGATCAAAGATCAGGCGTTCCACTCGCTAAATTTTCACGAGAACGGCTATAGTGGGCTGATTCACGATTAATGGACAAACAGTTATTTCAAATGTTTTACTGCAGCTAAGAGACTCATCACTGTGCTGTGCTTGAAGTCTTCTGTAAATGTCAATCAGATTTCCGCCTTCATTCATAAGAAAATCACAGCTAGATTTGGACGCCCCTCGTATTACATTCTATCCTGGAGAGAACAGCACTGACTCTCTGTCTACGATTTTTGAGACACCTTTAGATGGATGGATCTTGGCCTTAAAGACTGAGATAATCATTAAAAAAACATTGATTTAATTTTTTTCTTTAAGCACTTGAGTTCATTTAGTCATGTGTTAATGTGTTGACTTATCATCTCTTACTATGATCAAGGCTTCCCCTAAATCTAACAGAGGCAACAAGGTTTGGGAATAATGAAAAACAAAATGATAATAATAAAGTTATGCATTTAAAAATATTTCTTAGGTATATCAATAATTTCAGTATTATGTTTAAGAAAAGATACTACATTGTTTAATGATGGCCCTTATGGAAAAAAAATATATGGCAATATATTGTAAGTATAAATATAATGTT
>JAOVVA010000052.1:10791459-10830104 GCA_028565275.1 Leiocassis micropogon | reverse complement strand
TTTTTACTTTACAGCAGTGATTCTGTTAGTGTGTCGCTCAATCGAGTGTCATTAGAGAGATTTCTTGTTTATTTTTCAGATAAAACAATGTTTCCGTTGTGTGCTCGCGTGTGTGTGAAAAGAGTGGAGGAAGGGTAACTGTGTAAGACGAGAAGGGCGAGAGGGGAGATTACTTTAGACACACACACACACACACACATACACAGTGCCTGCGCGCACAAACGGAAACACTTATCTGTCTGGATTTATTTTTAAAGGTAAAGTGCAGGTTAATTTGTTTTTACTTTTACTTATTATTTTGTGTTAATTATTTTTATGTATTTATTTTTGGGGGCTGTGAAATGAATAATTTGAGTTTCCATTATTTCTTATGGGAAAATTCTTGACTGCCTCTTAAACCGAAAGAATAGAATACATTTTGAAGTAGATCTACAGCTATAGAGATACAGACAAACATGCATTAACCATATTCTTCATAAATTCACTGTTTAACTCAAGCACTTAACTCAAGCAAGTGGTATTTTCACTTCTGGTGCTTTTACTTCTACCGTATGAGTGGCAAAGCCACATCAGCCACAAGCCCACATCAGTTCTTGCATTTGACTCAGACAGCAGGGCAGTTTTTGGTAGCATTTTGTATATATGAATCTGATCTGTAATCACGTTTTTATTTAGGGTGTGTAAGCATTTCACTGCATATCATACTGTATATGGCTGTGAATGTGAAAAATGAAATTTGAATTTGCTTTGTTCATGTATGATATTCACTGCAGTGATCTGTTGCACCACTGATGCTGCCGTGGCAAAGGTTCATGCATGTTGCATAGCTGTATAAGTTTATAAAGATAAAGACTCACAAAATAATTAAGTACTGCATCTTTCAGTGTGAGTGGGCTATAAGAAAATCATCTCTCGTATGTGAATAGACGTTTCTCTTTCAATTACCTGCTCCCTAGACATTTAATTTTCGAAAGCATAATTCAAATTCAGTTTGTGCAATGCAGCAACAAAACCTACTTGTACATTACTTTATTTCTCCTACTCCCATACTCCCCCAAGTGTTCTCACTGACACCTAGTGGTGAAGCATATACAGTACAAGTGAAGCATATACAGTACAGTCCATATAAAACAATACTATACCCACTGACTCTCACTCACTCATCGTCTATACCACTTAATCCTCTATAAAGGGTCAAGAGAAGCCTGGAGCCTATTCCAGGAGACTTAGGGCATGAGTAGCAGGCAGGGCAAATTCATTGCAGGGCACACACATACACACACTCACACACTCATTCACACACTACGGGCAATTTGGGAACGCCAGTTAGCCTAATCTGCATGTCTTTGCAGTGTGGAAGTAAACCAGAGTACCCAGAGGAAATCCACCAAGCACAGGGTGAACATGCAAACTCCATGCACACAGAGGCGGGAATCAAACCTGGCCGGAAATCAAACCCAGATCCTGGAGGTGCAAGGTGACAGTGCTAATCACTAAGCCACCGTGAACTATAATACAAAATATAAAAAAATAAACATTAAATAATATCATGCTTTTTCCACCCTTAATGTAAAAAAATTCAATAATCCGACCAACAAAAACTGAAGTCAAAAAGAAGCATTTTTTTCAGGGGAAGAAAATTAAAAATGGCTGCACAATTGTATAGAAGCTTTTATAAATGCTTCATGGAACTGTACTCAGAACCAGTCACATTCATTACTCATGTTCAGAAGTAATAATTATATCTGTCATCAGTAGAGTGATGAATTCTGAATTAGATCACCCCAAATAAAGACCATGGCTTCAGCAACTGCAGGGCTACTGTATATCACCCCAAACCATGCAGCAAGCAGGCCTGGCACTATATGGCCTGATGAGACCAAGCTAGGACTTTTTGAGCAGAATTACACATATTGTGCCACCAAACAAGACAGCTTTTCACCAATGGCAGCATGAAGCAGTCGCTAGGAAGTGGCAGAAGCACTCCATGAGCAAAAATATACAGCCCTTTTTTAGGCAGCTGAAAATGAAAAAACTATTTCACATTTCCTGCACCACAATAACCAAAATAATAAAACTAAGTAGACAATATAATGGCTTTAAAAATGACCAAAGATGTGCAACCAAAATATGTTTTAACAATATATTACTCACTGGGCATGCACACTTGTGCACCCATTATTTATACAAAAAAAAAATCTTTCTGTTTGTCACTTCAATTTTTAGGTTGCATCATCTAAATAATATTAGCGGAACAAGATACTGTATGGCATTATTTACCATAGTTTCCTTTTTAAACATAATTACATCAAATAACATCACAAATCCTTTAATCTGCTATATACAACAAGCTGGTTCAATAAACACTAAAAATGCTAATAAGCAAATAACATATTAATGACAATAATCATTTCTTTCTTTGAGTAGTAAAATAACATTAGTTTAAAAAAATACATTACAAGCACAAAGTATATTAAGTAAAAATCTGCAAATGAAGTATTTGAGAGTCTTACTTATGCCTCTGCATGATAAAAACACTATTTACCGTTCAAAAAATCCATCAGTGTCGCATTTATCACCACGCACACACACTAATTCACTCCCTCACACATAGGTACAATTTATCTGATCCACTTACAGGTTTACTTTTTTGTCAGCCATTTCACAGATTATACAACAACATACAAGCAACAAGGTTTAGAAAAATCTTAAGGCTAGGTTAAAATTAAAATCAAAACAAAATCACATGAAAAGAAGGTAAGGTTATATAAAAATATATAATGATATACCGTTTGCAATAGTGCAGTCATGTGAGAATTTGAAAACTGCACATTAACACCATTAGGTAAAACATTGCAAAATATTAATAATATTCTGTTTGCATGTACATGATCATGATGATTGTATATACTGTACAGGTGGAAACTTAATTGATTGTACATAACATTGCACCAGTAAGTTGTAATATTAATAAAAAGGGGGAATGAAAGTAGATGATCATATCAGTGTATATATTATGAGTGTATAAATATTTTTAGATATATTACATATTATATTTTAGAACAGCTTGTTGACTTGTTGACAGGTTTAACTTCTAATGTTTAATGTTGATCATGACCAGTTATATAGTGTCACTTTAACCATACAGTTTGACTGCAAGGGCTTAGTAACATCAGCATTGACATAAATTAACATCATGTGTTAAACTGGGTACTAACTACAGTAGAGCCTGAAGACTCTGGAGCATATCAAAGAGCACATCAATTCCTGACTTCAATCACTGTGTCCTGTTGTCCATGGTAGTTTGCAGATATGTCGCTTTTCCCACTAATGTAGTGGTAGATCATGTTTAAAATCCTACTATAATAATCCTGTAGTAACATAAAGTTTGAAATTAATAAAATAAAAAAGCTATACTTATCATAGAACAGGAGATGGAGCTATGGCCTTGTAGCTTTAATTTCTACAGCTGTCTTTTTCACTGCATTCACGTAGAACTCTACGTTTGAACCGCGCCTAAAGCCGAATGGACGCCACTTGCCTTTTTGTGTATTCATGAAGTACCATGATCATTTGCATGTCAAATCTGGGGATCTGAGGAGTGTTTTTACTGAATGGAACAGAACAGAGTACCTTTCTCTGAGAGTTTTAATTAATTAATAATTTTAAAAGGTTTCGATAGAAGGTTTCCAATAAACTACTTTACAATTATATATAATAATTTGATATATAATAATTTGATACAATTATATATATAATAAAATAATAATTATATCAATTATTATTATTTTATTATATATATAATTGTATACTTCTGCCCAAGCAATTGTAACTAGGGTTTACCTTGGACTATAATAATTAAAATCCTTCTTTTGTGTGGGTGATTTAATTGCAATAAATAGAAATTGTAGTTTTACTGAAGCCTGTTAGCTGAGCACATTCTAAACTCTGTTACATTCTGAACTATGTTCAGCAGGAGGTTGCGTCATTCATATTTCCTATAGCTCATGGGAAGAAAAAAAATATTTTTGACTGATGTGGTTACTTTGAATGTCCAACTCAGTTACCACAATAAAAGCTTGCAACACTGTCCATTGTGAAAAGAATGTCTTTATTGTTGTCATGACTTTAGTGTGTTTTAAGCCTGTCACCCATTTGAGGGCAAAATCCTGCCAGTGTAAGTTAGTAAATAAGGTTTCACTTGTAATATTTAGACAGGGTGCATGGCAGTAGTGGACTTATTTAGATAATACAAAGAAAAGTATAAAACCATGAAAGCATTTCCATACCAAATGCAGATTTTCAAAGTATATGAGAGGCGTTTAAGTCCAACTGGGATTTTTGATTATTTAGAATAACAAAACAGGTACAATATACATTTATTTCTCTATATAATCCCCTGATGCACTAATGTACTTATCCCACCATTTCACTAGTGCTTGAATACCATCAAGATAGAAAGTTTTCTCAGTACACCAGATCTGTGATCGGACTGCCTGCTTCACATCTGGCTGGCCTCCCAGGAACTCCATTAATGGCCCAATCATGTGGAAATGGCTTGGGGTGAGGCAATAATTCCCAGCAGAGGAGAGAGCAACCAGGCTGATAATCGTCTCTCACGGTCATACAGCCTTCTTTAAAACGTTTGCACCATTCAAATGTTTTACTGTGGCTTAGAGTCTCATCAGCGTACTGCGCTTGAGGTCTTCTGTAAATGTTATCAGTTTATGCCTTCATTCATGATAGATTTCATCACAACACCCGCTTTGACTCGAATTCCCCTTGTAATGGCAAAATGGCTACAAAGAAGTTGAAATCAAACCAACTCAGTTCATTGTTTGGTTCAGAAAGTTTTTTTTTTTTAAAAACTGTGTCAAAACTATGCATTAAAATGTTTGGCCTGTTTTCGTTTTGTGTGTGCACCTGCAAACTGAACTGTGCATACTGTACAGATATTTATATCTGTACAGTAGGCACGATTTTTTATATCTGTACAATAGGGACGATCTGCTCATCTTGATTCATGCACACTAACATTCCATACAGACTTAAATAATTCTTTTGATTGTGTAAAGCTGCTTTGTGACAATGACAATTGTTAAAAGCGCTATACAATGAATTGAATTGAATTGAATTGAATTGAATTTAAAAATTGCAGGTAGGAATTTGTGAATACTATTTTTTGCTTGAGACAAATGATTTGGAAAACATGTTATTAAGAATTTAAATGTTAATTTAATCGTCCTCATATTTGTATGTATTGTGCTTATTAAAACATAATTAAAAAAGATATAATGACAGTGCTCCATCTGTTTAGCTTCGGATTCTTAATTCTCATCATTTTATCTATAATTCTAAGCTGGATTTAATTATGTCAGGCTAATTTTATGGAAATTGGAGCGATGAATGGAGCTTCAGAATTTTCATCACATACTTTATGTGCAAGACTTTTTAGTCATAGCTAAATGTACAGTATAGCAATTGTGACTATAAAGAAAGCATAGACTATTCAGTTATTTATAATAAAAGACATACTAATTTTCAATACTTATCATTACAAAAATTGACAGTAATTGAATATATTTTTTTACATAAATACGTTTTTGTACTATGTTTTATTTATTTGTTCAATTAGTAACATAGCACAAAAGAAACTGCTCATGTCCTGATGTGGCTTGTATGCCTACGTTACATACATTACATGAATTTCATATCAACATGCACATAAAGAGAGGACTATAATGTGAGGTCTATATATCACTATAGTAATGATGTTCATGATTATCTTCATTATCATTGACTATAAACTCTACAGTAACATCTACTATCATATTTGAGGCATGGCTGATTAAATATTTAAAGTGTATTAATGAAGACCGAGACAAAATGAATGAGTGAAGGAATGAAGGGAATGACCTGAAGCTCATTTTATGCTGATGAATTACATGAATTTTTATAATTAGACAAGACACTGTAAATGTTACTTTCCATGGATATTTAAGGCTTTTTTCATAATTATATACAGAGATCCTGAGAGTTAGTTTATTTATTTGTTTAATAAAAAGCATCTATTAGCCATGTTGCTGCTCTGTGTGGGTTTCCTCCTGTTTCTCTGGTTTCCTCCAACCATCAAAAACCCTGCGAATGAACTGGTTGCACTAATATAGCATTGACCAACCAGTTCATGAAACACACAATATTAATTATAAAAGGTCATTTGAAGCCCAGACTGCTGTTATAGGCTTATTATTTAACAGAGTAAAAAAGCTTTTTTTTTTACTTAAAGTCTTAAAGGCGATTGACTGCAAATTATGTGATGATGAGGGAGAAAATTAGTGGATTAAACGTAAAGCAAGGAAATTCTAGATTGGGGTTTACAAGATATTTTGAAACCCTCACAAAAGAAGGGAACAGCTTACGAAATTCAGTAGAAGATATCAGATCTGTATGGAACATTTCCTCTTTATTAGATTTTGAATGCGAATTAATTGTAATATAGTTTTGAAAGTTTCACATCTATAATAAAATAAAATATTGCTATAATTCCTAAGTTAACTCAAATGAATTCCTTTTAGGTTATACATCCATCCATCTCAGGAACCTTTGTAGTCCAACTGAGTACCGTGGAGACCACTGATGATGCCCATTGCATTTATTCCCATTTTACAACTGTGGTAGGACCTCCGGTCAACATTCAAACACGGATTCATACATACAGGCAATTCGGAAATGGCAGTTAACCTAACCTGCATGTCTTCGGACTGTGGGAGGAAACAGTGGTACCACGGCTAGACAGTTCTAATCGCTACACCACAGTGCCGCCAATTTTAGATTAACGAATCTTTCATCATAAAAAAAATAAACAGCCATAGCATAAGCTGATGCTTTTAGAATAAACAAAATAAGACAAACAATCAGAATTAGAGTCTGCATTGAGCAATGTTTACACCATGAATGAGTAAAATTAAGCCCATAAATCATACTACAGGAACCAACACCTTTATAAACATTTTGGAGTTGTTAAGTGGGAAGGTTCATAACCTAGCTTGAAGTATTTTACAACAATTCAAATTATTATTTTTTCCCCTGTGATTCCATGCAGATTATTATTATAAAGCTAGTGTGCTATGTAGGGTGGACAATTTCTTGTTCCACACATCAAGTAGTGCCCAGGATCAGAGGTTAGAGAGGGATTTAGGATTCAGTGTTAGAAGCCACTTAGCATTGTAGCTTGCGTTATCAGTGAACAAAACAACACGGATGGTTCAGAGGTAATTCAGAATTACTTAGAAGCAGATACTAAGAAGACAAAGTGTTGTTAATGCTGACATAACATTATCAGATATGGTCTCTTGCTGAAAGTGCTTCAATTATTAGTTTTGAATGTGGTTTTTGGCAGGCAGCTGTTCTCGCCTTAGGATATAGACCACACTGACCTACTTTCACTCATACTGGTGACTGAGTGTCATTAATGATTGTTAGAACACCTGTGATGTGAAGTGATACGTACTGTACAGTATAGTTAAATCCCAGTGCTATTATGCTGTATATCAGCACTTGTGATCAGATTACTCCATCAGAACTGTTGTGTAAAGAACTTTACAGACAAAAAATAAATAAAATCAACTTCAAGGTGATGATCACTCACCCAGTTCCTTAGAGAGCATTTGGTGCTGGACCATTAGCACAGAATAGGTAATGTGTTCGTTCTAAAACAGCTTATTTAGATGAGGAATTGTTGTCAGACTGGACCTATCTGTTTTAGCAATAAAAAAAACACTTTTTATTGATTTTCCTCGCTTCTGTGTCAAATTTAAAGAAAGGGAAAACAATATCATGCCCATAGGCCAGATGCTTTTTTTCAAATATTCAGATGATGTGCTTTTTGTAGACACGTCTGTGTCAGGGGTGAGCTCTAGTCTACAATCGACAGCTTTGTTCTTCGTTGCAAAGACCACTTCCTCCATCTAAACGTCAATAAAAGCGAAGGCAAGATGGAAAGCACATATAAAGCCCTGAAGTCATAACCATTAAAAGACCCACAACATGGAATGGGAAGCTACAAATCAGATGAGATCATTTTTAATATTTTAGCCTATATGTGAGTATATAGTCTAAGTAGTCGGATAATTCTGTCATAAATCTGTAAATAAACATAAGTTTATTGTAGACAGATAAATTTTCACTGACCACTTATGAATAGAAACTTATCATTATGAGTGTACACCTCATGGAGGTAAGTTATAAATTATATTAAAATGGTGCCTTATATCTAACCATATACCACTCCAGCAGAAGTGCAAGATTTACAGGTGACTCATGTAGGATTAGAAATAAAAGTCAAGACCAATGTCTTTGATATTTTATAAGAAACAACCCCTTAGTCAAAAATCCATTAAAATAAAGACCTAAGCTTTTTAGGTTTCATAACAGCAGTTCTGTCTCCTCCCAGAGTGTGTCTAAATATTCTTCAGGGTCCACACAAAATGTTTCCTCAAGCTCCAAATCCATGTCCCATCTGTCTGCCCAGATGTCTGCAAGCTCTGACAGCAGGTGTACTCACTCCATTCACAGAATATCTACAGCACAGAAAGCAGATCCCATCCACTTATTGCATAATTGCATGAATAAGCGTGAACATGTAGCATGAACAGTCGTTTGTGTTAAATTGATCAGTGTGTGTATGGTGGAACTGTAACCCAATAGCTTCTAAAAAAGTCTACATTTTACTTTCAGCATGAGAAGAGGAAAACCCCAACCTTCTACAGATACAACCCGAACAACCCTCATCTTTCATTTACTAGATATGTCCAAGTCAATTCAGAAGAAGCACCTTATTATACTTATATTGGAATACTTACTCTCAAATTAACTCTACTGAATCATCATTTTATCTGACAGTAACAAGAAACTCTACACTCACAAAAAAGGTCCTTGAGTCCAAGCTGTTACCAAACGCTTAAGTATCTTGTTTGTTAGTTAATTCCGTCACTTATTAGATCTGTTGCATAATTTAGATTAGCTGATATTTGTGTGATGAGCGGAAATGATGGATTGTTAATGCTGTGAGCAATGAAAATACACACGCCTCCCATTATGTACAACTCAGGAAGACAGAGCATTCCCATTAATAATTTACTGCATGGATTTGAGTTCATTTAAGATAGGCTGAGCACATCAGTAATGCAGTAATACAGCATCCATCAGGGAAATATTTTAGAAGAAATTCCAGAGCAATGAGCAGGAAGAATGTTGTCTCACATCCTCTTAGTCTGGTTTCACAGACTCACGTTGGCCCACCTTGTATTGATATATCTAATAAAAGTATTATAAAAGTATTTCGTCAATTTGCAGTTGTAAGCAGACAGCATAGTATGGAATATAATACATTACCGTTATTGAAGAATCACATATACAGTATTTATTTATAATTACTTGTACATATGAAAAGTTTGACTGCAAAATGAGATTTCTCCATTTTTGCAATTTTTGAGGAAAAAAAAGTTTTTTTGTTCTTGTTTTTTTTTTTAAAGAAGCAAAAGGTATTACATGCTCTTAGAAAACGTTTTGTGCATTGTTTCATTGAGTCACAAAGGTGTTAAAAAACCCAAATGCCATAATTGTTCAGGTTCCATCAATGTGAATTTGGGTGATTTTGCAAAACACTATAACTCCACCTGCTTTGACAGTGTTGTGGTAGTCAGGGCAAAAGGTTTTAAGTCCTGTTGCACATGAAACATTTTTAATAACAAGATTTGTTGAAAATCAAGAAAAACATTTAAAATGATACAAAAATGTCACGTCTACAGTTTATCATAAGTCTTAAATTCTAGTAGTGCTTGTTTCACTTAGATTTTTGACGTCAGCACTGTATCAAAGTACAGGACGGCGCCGTATAAAGTCTGATCAGGCATCAACCAACCACATATATGTCTGTACATAAGGTGATAACTGAATTTCAGAAATCGTGATCGGAGAAACAACATAACACAGTATACCAAACGCAGTAACGTTTCGTGTCTCATGTACGCAATCATGCATCTCCTGAAGGTTGTAATGTTATCTCTCTGCTCAGTTTCTCCCATAAATATTACGATCATAGATCCATCATGGCTCTCAAATGCGGTAATAATGATAATTAAAATCTTCTATAAAAACAATATATGGAGATTTTTGTATGGAGCATCTCAGGACAATAGTTTGCAAAGACAGCGTAGCCTGAAAATGGCTTTTATCTCATTTTGCTATCAAACCATTCATAAAAAATGGCATATTTAAACATTAGTTGATCACAAAAAATAACCTAAAAATATTTTTTAATGTGTAAAATAACAATATAATCTTTAAATAAATTAATCATGTAAAGTTTTTTTCTTTTTTACATGTAAAAGTCTGTATGCTAAAAATGAATCTAAATCCCAGGTGGAAATTTCATGTTTCATGTAAATTATGTAATTATTTAAATATAAAATTTGTTTCACTTTCTAAATCCATACTCATGCTCCACAAAAAAATAGCAGAATATACAAACAAAGATACCACAAATAAATGGAAGATGACCCAAGGAAAGATTATGCAGGTGCAGAAATTGTAAACAAAACGGCAAGAAACACCAAGAAGCTAAAATAAACTAGACGCATGTGAGACTAATAAAGGGATTAAGGGCAGTGGTTAGGAAAACAGGAAGTGAACAGGAGGGCTTCCTAAAAATGTGTGGCCCATTGGCCCTGTTAATGGCAGTAGAGGGCTTGTAGAGCTTTTTCCAGCCCTGCAGCTGTTACTGCTCTCAGTGGGTCTAGAGTGCTTGACCCTCTCTGCTTGCCCGGAGCCTGGGGAGAACACTCCCTTTTATAATTCATAACAGGCATCAGACATCCCAAAACACAATGTAGACTCCCTTCAGGTTCTTCTAAGAGTAAAAACCGAAGTGTTGAATTATGCATGGGGCAGGTTGTGCTCCAAGAGCGCAAAGGTTTGCCCTTTAAAAGATTGAACACAAAAAGGTAAACTCCACCTGTTTTGCAATAGGGTGAAATTTCTCCTCACGCATGCTGTGTGTGATGTATTGGAAAGTTGCTGTTTTCGAATTCCACAAAAGGTGAGAGGTAGCCAGCATTATTCATAAAAGCAGTTTGTAAGGCAAGAACTATTTGTCACTGAGCTAGGATGCCAAATTTGACACCTGAATTGTAGGAAACTAATTTGATAAGCACATGTAGGTGTGATATCTATTGACACCATCTGAAATGAACTTCATCAAGCTTTTGCCACTATTTTGCCTAACAATGAATGAGGTGATAGGCAGCACGGTGATGTAGTGGTTAGCGCTGTGGCCTCAGTTCCCATGTGTGTGTGGAGTCTGCATGTTCTTCCCTTGCTTGGGTGGTTTCATCCAGGTTCTCCAGTTTCCTCACATGCAGATTAGGATAATTTGTCTTTCCAAATTTCACTCGTGTGTGAGTGAGTATGTGAGTGTGTGCTTGTGTGCCCCCCCCGCCCATTGATTGCCCCCCCCCCCATTCGGGGTGTACCCTGCATCATGCCCTAAGTCCCTCGATAGGCTCCAGGCCTCCCATGGCACTGAACAAGATAAGTGATATAGAGAACAAGTGAGTGAGAGAGTGAATGAGGTGATATTTCCCAGATATCATGAGACATCTAAGCCTAATTAGAATGTAGCAAGAATTTTTTTTTTTAATAAACCAAGATTTCATTCAACTAATTACACTAGTTACAAGTAGCTAGTAAGTTGTATTGTTTTTTTGTTTTGATATTATATGTCCACATGTGTTCTCAACATGCAGTGAAGCACAGGAAGGTTGAAAACACAATAACCATTATCAAAGCTATTAAATGTGAATTTTTAAAAATAATAAATTTGAATATATTTGATTTCTCATAGTTATAAACTTGCTTGACTATGTTTTTTTAGTCTCATGAGAACATTTAGAAAATCAGATGCCATGAGTTCTTTGTTCTTTGTCATGAGTTCATGCTCCGTTTACATGCACTGATCACAAAAGTCTATATCTTTAGGCCAGTGCAATGCTAGAAATGTTGTGGGAAGGGGGTTGGGGGCCTGTAGGCAGAGAAACGATCAGAAGAATGTGTGTGTGTGTGTGTGTGTGTCTTCTTTTAGTGATAGTGGGGGGTGGTGATGGTGCTGGGGGGTCTAGATGAGAACTTAGACATTTGGGGAGGTTAGGTTTTGACCTTGGTTTGGAATGTTAGCATCAGTCGAAAGGGCAATGACACAGTTTTATCTGTAAGAAACTGCCCAAGGCTTATTAATGCTCATAAATAGTCCTTCGTTGTTCTAGAGCAGAGCTTTGAAAGATTTACATTCATGGATGCAGTGCTAAGAAAATGACCCAAATTCAAATCACTCCTTGTGTAATAAAATAGTATTATTTAAATAATAACAAAAAATAATAATGAACACGGTGTCTAATTAATATTGTCGTATCGATTTGATCTGTAGAAACATTTGAGGTACACATAGGATAATATTATTCATGAAACAATACATTTGTTGCTCTGATTTGTATGAATTAAATAAACAGGCTATGTTGCAGGCGGTAGTGTTGCTGCCTCACAGCTCCTCTTTCCACAGGTTAGATTTTTTCATGTACAAATTGACCTATTTGTTCTGTCTCCATTTGAATTTCCTCCAGGTTCTCCAGTTTTCTCCCAACTCCAATAAACATACAGGTTAGACAAACTGCCAATGCTCAATTGGCCCTGGATGTGAATGTATGTGGTAGGGTGTGTTCCAGTTTCACATTTGTTGTTCACAGGATAGGCTTCAGATCCTTTGAAAAGGATAAAGCAGATACCGAACATGAATACATTACTTTCTGTTCTGGTCCTGCATACTCGATAACACAATTAAATAAAGAATCAAATTAAATAATGTGAATGGCATTTAAAATTCAAATTTGTAAAATTTCATTTGAAATTAAAATCAAGTCATTTTCTGCCCATGATTAAAATTTCCAAACAGTTTAAAGTTTCAGTTTGTTTTTTGTTACACTTGCACTAAATTCCTAAAGTCTTTGCCTGCACAGTGCTAATGTCTCTCTAAGTAGCAGTATCAGCGTCATTAGAGAATCATCCACCCCTTGATTTTATTAGGGCTTTCACCATTCTAATGCATATGCTCTATTACAGCACCATAGGTGGGGTCAATTTTATGGCTGAACTTTGCTTTTGTCTTTTGTGCCTCTTTAGTTGAAGTTCTGCTTTCAGTTTCTGACTGAATATTAGACGAGATGATATAAATCATATGAATTAAAAGAGGTTTTTCCTCCTCTGCCATTTTCTTTCTCATCGGATAATTTGATCCACTTGTTAATGGCACAAGTTAAATGCAGTATCCTTTTCCTGCCACATCCCACTCATTTCTCCGGGCTTGGGAGTGGCACTGATGATTCCCTGCTAAGTAGTGCATATGGGCATAGGGTTAAAGGCAACCTAGCAGTAATGGGGCTCAAAAACATTATTCCTCCATTCATTCTCCAATTCAGAGTCTCCACCACTTGAGCCACAAGTGGCCTGTTTTGTTTCGTTTTTGAGAATTCTCTTAACCTTGTAATGTTCCCGCCATTTACTCTGGAGATATATTAAAACTTAAAAGTGCAGTATGTAGTTACAAAAGCAAGGAATGTCAGTCTGGAGCTGACTGAATAAGAGCCTGAATGACTAAGTGAATAAGAGCCAGAACTTTAGTGATGTTATAACAATTTATATCCTTTTTTATATACCATTTAAACAGAATAACATTCCACTGGTATGCTGTCAAACCTTTTGATGGTCCTTGACATACTTCAGCTATGTTGAAAAAATGCAAAATATGTAGAACATTTCAATAGCATGAAATAAGAATGCTAACAGACAGATGGCTCCGTTGAGTTATTCTCAAATGTCCTGCTCAAATATTGCACCTGAAATAAAATAACTATATGAATCAATTAAACACTTTAAAAGGCACTAAGCCTAAAGTCATTCAAACTAAATTTCATTTAGTAGATTTTCAGAATTTACTACACAGAAACACTGATTGCAAAGTTCTAAGAGATCGATTTATTTCAGCTTTTGCTTCCTCTGTCATAATGTCAGAGGGTCAAAAGTTCCCACAAGTCTCTCACAACACTTTGCCCGTGATTTTTTGCTCATTCCTCCTGACAGAACTGGTGTAACCCCATCAGGTTTATGAGCCTTCTTGCTCCGACAAGCTTTCTGAGCACAGTCCACCATTTTTGTATAGAGTGAGGGTATTGAAAAGGCCACTCTCACTTCGATGTCTTTAAGACATATTGTCACGAAGAGTTATTTGGACTTAAAATAATCATTCAGCTGGACGACCCAGCTGTCACTAGGTTTTATCTTTTTAGCTGGTGTCTTGAGGCTTTGTATCAGTATTTTTATATAATTCTCCAGGGTTTTCTTTGCAATGGCCACTCCACTACTTTCACTTTGATGTTTTTAAGACATTTTGTTTTTATTAATTTGGAATTATGCTTAAGATCATTGCTCTGCTGGGAAGATCAAAGGCTTGTACTGAGATTTTGTTGATTTTTTAAAAATGCACCAATTCCATTTTTTGGCATGTTACCATGCCATGCTTCTCGGTTGGAATGGTGATCTTCAGATTAAAAGCTTTACTCTTTTTCCTCTATATTCTGCTAATCGATATGAAGAAATACTGTAATCCTTTGGACGCAGCTGTACATGCATTCCTTTGACTGATGCCTTCCACTCCTTCACCAGTTGAACATTTCAAACCAACATTAAACTCTGTGAGCTCATTTGCACCTCTTTCCTAAGTGATGCAGGAAATGCTCTGTGTAGTCCAAAAACTGTTATATTTGTGTGGTTTTTTTTTTGTTTTTTTTTTACAAATGCTCACGGTACCTTTAGTCGTAAGTAAAATTTGCTCTTATGAAGGAACCAAACTTGAAGAACTTGTAATTAAGTTGATTAGATTTTCATTGGTATTAAAGGCCAAAAAAGAATCATGTCTAAAACCAGGCCTTTTTACAGCCACATGGGGGTTTCCATTAACTCCTAATAATGACAAGCAGGAAATCAAAAGCTTTCAATTTCTGGAAGATTTCCAGACTGTTTAAGAGACTGTCAATAAATCTGTCTGCCATTTCCTGTTTTAAAATGATCTCCGATGTAAACAAAGCATGGAAAAATGCCATGTGTGGATAAATAAAGACTGTGGTTAAATGTCTTTAGCCTAGGTGTATGAAAACTTTTGGCCTCAACTGAATTTCAGCTTTTTAGAGGCCACCCTACTTTATCATATGTGGTCACCACTTGTACGAATTATATAGGACTCATAGCAAACCAGTTCAACCTCCTGTAATGCATAGAAATATATTAAGAATTATGGAGTTTTTAACCACAACTTAGTCACAGGCCTGCTAAACAAAATGAGAACCTAACCTTTCCTGTAGGCTATTTTTGCTTTAAATGGTAATTCAATCATATTTTCTCTTTATTTTAGTTGACTTATGGTATATTGGATTTCAAAGGATATAAAACTTAAGGCAGTAGTCTTTTTTTTCTCTCTAAATATATAGCACCTTTTTTCCCCACTGATTCTCATTGTGAGGGCTCCACCATTGCTTGAAGGCAAGAGCAAGTTGCAACAAGGTACAAAGTGTCAAATTGATGGAAAATATCTACATCTGAGCTGCGAGATACACGCATAGATCTAAAGACAAATCTTGTTCATGAAAGGTAGACAGTCATATCACCTGAGGCCTGATGTGATATGACTGCATATTATTTAAACTGACATTTATACAGAGCTTGTGGTATGTTACTATGATCGAATATATTTAGGCAACACAACGGCTTAGTGGTAGGTTCTGCCACCTCGCACCTCCAGGGTTGGGGGCTCACATCATGTCTCTGGAATGTGTGCATGGAATTTGCATGGGCTCCCCGTTCTCCTCATTTTCTGCAGAACTACCTATTGTGTGTGCGATTGTTCCTTGCAATTGGTTAGCACTCCATTCTTGTGCTTACTGTGTACCCCACTTTGTGCCTTGTGTTCCTTGTGATAGGCTCCACATCTCATCAACCCTACATAGGATAAGAGGTATAGACAATGGATGGAGGATTACATTCAGAGATATGAATGAAATTAAGCACTGACATTATTCTATGAATGCATTGTTTCTTTTAAACAAAGTGTACCTTATACATTCATTAAAAAGTCATTAAAAAGTCTTAAAAGCAAGTGAATTTAAATAGGTTTAACAAAAAAGTTAAACCTTTTTTAAACCTGCATCTACATTCAAAAAACTAGATTTATCTTCAGGGCCGGTTTATCCTGGTCAGGGTTTTGATGGATCTGGAGCCCAGCCTATCCTGGAAACACTGGTGAAACACCAGTCCATCAGAGTGTACAAATTACTGTAATCAGTCCACTTATGTACATGTCTTTGGGAGGAAACCAGGGTGGATATAAGGAAATGATGGGAACTTGAAAGTAGGATCAAACTGAGAACTTTGGAGCTATGAGGAGGCAAACCTACTCACTCTACCACCTTTTGTTAACCATAATCTGCTTGAATTTTATCGTAGCAATTATAGAAAATATGAAATTTCAAATAAAGGGCTAAAGTAAGACATAGAATGCTTATTACATTGTCATCTCATATCCAGGTTTAAGTTATATAAATCACACTATTGTGACATTATTTTCTTTTCTAAAAAAAATTCTTTCATTTTTGTGAAGCTGCTTTGAGACAATGACCATTGTTAAAAGCGCTATATAAATAAAATTGAATTTAATTGAATTGAACTAACGGTATATATCCATGCACTTCAACTCCATATCATTGCAATGAATCGTTGCACTTTTTGTACTAACTCTTTAACTGCCTGCCAAATATTTTCTATAATACTTAATTATAATACTTAATTATACTTACTTAATATATCTATATTATACTTAATGCTCTTTATTTGCTCAGCCTGTGTGACCCCACTGTCCATCAGCCCACCATTTTAATATATGTATTACTCCAGTGTAGATGAATAATGGCAAAAAAAGCCAGCATGAATCCATTATTAGCCTGCTTACTCTATGGTGATCCAAATTAGTCACTATAACAAAAAAAAAAGTGTGATTAATTATTGATGTGATCAATTATTAATTAGGGAACTCATCTTTGGTGCCAACAGTCATTTAAAACCTGCCACGTCTGTCTCACTGAACACATTGCATATTAAAATGCTAATATGAATTAGCATACAAAGAACAGAACACATCTACAGATGAACATTTCATGAATAAGAGATTCCTCTTCTCAGATCCTTGAGCACATACATGGATAATCAGCCTGGCCAAGTCTTTTTTCATACATCACTGTTGGAAAGAAAAGGTCTGCTAATAATACCGCACAGATCTTAACCGACCCCATCAGCAATGAATAAAAATAAAAGCATATGAGGTCATTTTCAACTGTACAAATAAAACAGGGCTTGTATCAGTACTGTATGCAATTAGTCAACTCAGTTATTTGTAGTGATATAAGATGACTCAGTTATCTACAGTATAATGATATAAGAATCGGTGGAGACACAAGAACCCAAAGAATTTTCAAGTTCAGGAATACAGACAAGAGACTGACAGATATTTTACAAGAGTGTAGGCAGAGAGCAGCCTTGGATTGCAGTTTCACTATACTGAAATAAGATCCCAGAAAGATATTTCATCACATCCTGTCTGCCTGACATATACTTATCCAAAACTATAAATACCATCAGCTGTTCAGTCTATATTTTTGTTAGAATCATGTAAGGAGAATTATGCATATATTTGAGAAGCTCTAACGAAGACAGATGAGGGAATCAAACATAGGCTTAATCCTTTTTTAAATTATTTTTAAGAAGTGTCAGATGTAAGGTCTTGATTGAGTGCCCACTTAAATTAAATAACATAACATAGGTAGCACAGATAACAGCTTTGGTTAAAAAAAAACAATTATTATGAAAATTTTTCATGAAAGCTCAATGTAACTTGAAAACTTAAAAAAAAAAAAAGCTGACTCTCCACTGTCAGGTCCTTGGGCAAGACCCTTAAACTTAATAACCAAACCGAAAACAATAACAAATAAAAAAAATAAATAACAAAATGAAAACAAGATAACAAAACTGAAAACAAAATAATAAATTCAAAAACAAAATAACACCACCAAAAACAAAATAACATAACCAAAAACAAAACAACAAAACCGAAAACAATATAACAAATCAGAAAACACAACGACATAATCCAGATACAAAATACCAAATGAGAAAAAACGGCAAATCAGTCAAACCGGAAAAGGTAGGTATAGTGTGCGAATGAAATTCTTATCGCTGATTGGATGAGACATCTGTCACTCAAATGTCCAATCAGTGGTAAGAATCAACAAGCCAAAAAAGGTAGGTGTGGACCTACCTTTTTTTTGGCTTGTTGATCCTTACCGCTGATTGGACAACACATCTGTCACTCAAAATATACAGGAAGTACTGCAGCCACATGGATATTTAGATGTATTTTCATTTAATGATTCATTTCAGTATTTTAGGATTATAAAGCACTTTGTCAACTAAGTTGTGTTAAATGTGCTTTTAAAATGATTCTGACTTCACTTGATAGTACTTCTTGTATGTCTTGAGTGACAGATGTCTCATCCAATTAGTGATAAAATTTTAATTTGCGAACTATACCTACCCTTTCCGGTTTGAGTGAATTGTTGTTGTGTTTTTTCATTTGGTATTTTATTTCTAGATATGTCGTTGTGTTTTCTGATTTGTCATATTGTATTCGGTTTTTTGGTTTTGTTATTTTGTTTTTGAATTTGTTGTTTTGTTGTTTTGTTTTCATTTTGTTATTTTGTTTTTGAATTTGTTATTTTGGTTTTGTTATTTTGTTTTGCAGTTCTCAGCCATCGTACAAAACAATCCAGCAACTGCATGTAGTTCCAGGACCCCGCCCGGTTAGAAAATGTGAGGGCTGCGACAGGGAAGGCATCCAGCATAAAACCTGTGGCAAATCTTACGGATCAAATAGTCTGATGTGGTAACCCCTAGGATAAATGCAACAAAGCCCAAGGAAAAAAAAATCCAGGCATTAGACAAAACAAAAACTTATTATTGTAAGGCCAGGCCTTTGCAGGATATTATGCACACAGTCATGCACTCATTCACATCTCTAGGCAGTTTAGCTTAGCCAGTCGTGCATGTTGTATCACCAGTGGGAGAAAAGGGATAACCATAAGTAAACCTACATAACTTTTCTCCCTTTTGGCCGCTCCGGTCAAGGGTTTGCCACAGCAGACCATCTGATCTGCATGCAACTTGGCACAGGTTTTACACCGGATTCCCTTCCGGACGCAACCCTCCCGTTTTTCTAACCGGGATTTCTAACCGGGGGTGTAGCAACCCACTGATGCCAGGGCTCGAACCTAAATCTCAAATCGACAACCTAGAGCCCTACTGTAGCTGCCTGAGCCACCACTGCCTTGGAACATACATAAACACCAGGAAAAAATAGAAAGCTTACACAAACCAGCTTTCCAATCAGTTGCCTAAACCACTGATCTACGGATCATAAAGTTTACAACACAGAACCAACAAGCACCACCATAAGCCTAAACTGCCTGAGTTCTATACTGCCTCAATTGTGAACTGTTTTAGATAATGTGATGAGGCAAATTAGGTAAACATAATGTAAATATGGGTACATGGAGAAAGATTCTCTTTTACGTAATTCAATGTTACATAAAATAGATGAATAACATTAGAAACTTTCTCACACTCCACCATAACTTGTGTTAAAATTCAACCCCCAGTCTTAGTGGTCTTAAAGTTATCAGTCCAGGGTTACATGAACTAATGAAGCATTGCCACATTGGAAATTTGTCCATTGACTGACATTGGGCAGGCCATTAAAGGCTTTTGCACCTCCAGCCAGTCCAGGGCATGACAGAATGTTAGATTCCTCCTCTGCTCTTTGCCCTTTTCTGTTCTGCATTGAACATAATGAGGTCTCTGCTGACTTCTGTATTGCCAAGTCTAAGCATACATTCTCAGTGGAATGAATCATTTCATGTCCTCCAGAGCATGCTGGAAGACATAGTCTTGATGTATATTTCTTAAGAAACCCTAAAAAAATGTAATATTTTACAGAATAATTATGTTTCTTAATTTCGGGTGTAATTGCAATAATTGCATTGTTTCTGGGAACAGATGATTCTAAAACATATTGATTTGATGCTATAATACATAACCAATGAGTCTGATTTGAAAAACAAAAACAAAAGCAAAAACTTGTGTATTAATTTGTCAGTAATGCCCAGTGTGATCCACGATTATTAACCAAACACAAATTATATATTTTATGCATGGACAAAAGAAACATTGCACATATAAGTTTCTTACAAAATGTATTTCTATCACGTAAATAAGAAAGTTCAATGTAATACAAAAATCTGTGTCCAACAGCACCAGAAATTTTAAATTCAGATGACGTTGACAGTGATGTCCAGCAAGTCCAGCTGCAACCAAATGTAGTTGAATACTCCGACTATACTATAGTACATAAACCTGGAACTCTGGCCGCAGTAGTTGCAGCATTTTCTGTATGATTTCTCAAATTATGTCATCGAACTTGTCTGTCTTGTCTTGGTCTTGTCACTCTTGGCCCTTTCAGATCTACTGTAGAGCGATCGGTAGTGGAACTAGTTGCTCAGAACCAGTTGTTCAGAATTGAAAATGCCAACTCCAAACCATCTGGTAACGTCTGCTTGCGTCATATCAAGGTGAAGCATGCTGATGACCCTCTCTCATAGTGTTATCTAAATGGGGCATGACAGTGTGTAGACATAATCCACAATCAGAATGTTTTCCTTACTTTTGAGACCAAGATATGTCAGCTGGACATAATTACATGGCAAATTTTCTGCATGTGCATGGCACTACTTAAGAAGATGTAAGTGAGGTAGCCCACAATAAAGTAACACTCTTCTGAGCATGTGGGTTATTTTAATTGTGTTCCGATTGTAACTAGACAAACAAAATTATTTTTGTTCTGTTTTTTCTAACAATACAAATTGGTGAAGAATTTTTTTCGTAGTAAAACTTTCCTTTTGCATGTATTGGTTCAGTTTTGGGATGGTAAATAGTAATTAATGGCTATAATATATTAGAAAATTAGAATATTCTACAATGTTTAAAAATAAATAGCATAAATATGATAGTTTAAAATCTCTTTTAATGAAATCCTGGTATTACAGGAGATACTGTTAAATTTTTAAGTTAATTTAGTTTCTGCTTCTTCTCAAAACTTGTTACAGGTCGTGTCCAATTTCTAAAGTTTTTAAAGACATTAGCTGGTTAGATATTCTGATTGGATTACTCTGACTGGGAGTAAAATCTCTATCGAAACCAGCCTTACATTTGAAATGCATGCCACGTGAATGTATGAAGGCGTCTGTTTTGGATGTTGGATTTCTAAATGTAAGATTTATCTTACATTAACGCTTTGACAACAAGTAAAAAGTTTAAAATCTTGCAACACTGCTGTGGCTTCTTGTTCTTTTTAAGCGGGAGGGTTTTTAACACTTCCACCAGGGCAGTAGGAGGTGTTCGGAAGAACAATGCAAATGTGAAAGAGGTGAGAGAATAGTGAAGCAGCAGGGGCACTTTTGGGCAATAACGGCTATAAAATGTAAATTCAAAGGAGAGAGTGAACAAGAGAGAAGGGATGTAGTCCCTGGTGAGATATTAAAATACTTTGATCTTATGTCAACATAATTATAGTATATTACACTAGTACAAATAATGTAAAAATAAATACATTATTGATGTTATTTGTAATTTGTTATAATGTCTTATACTAATATACACTGATCAGCGATAACATTAACACCCTAACCCCAATATTGTGCAGGTTCCCTTTGTGCCACCAAAACAGCTTTGACCCCTTGAGCCATGGACACCACAAAACCTGAATGTGTGCTGTGGTATTTGGCATTAGGACACTAACAGCAGATCCTTTAAGTGCTCCATGGATCAGACTTATTTGTCCAGCACATCACATGGATGCTTGATCAGATTGAGATCCTGGGAATTTGAAATCCGGATCAACAAAACTTTGCCTGATGGGCGTTCTGATGCCACCTTTCTATCTCAGCCAGCATTAACATTTTTCAGCAATTTGTGCTGCGTTGGCTTTTCTGTGGGATCGAGCCAGACGGGCTTTGCTTCCCACAGGCATAATCGAGCGTTGGATGCCCTTGATCCTGTCACCAATGTACTGTATATAAATCATTTAATCATTCATTCATCTTCTACACTGCTTATCATGTGCAGAGGGTTGCGGGTGGCCCGGAGAAGCCTATCCCAGGAAACTTGGGGCATAAGGTGGGTATACGCTGGACAGGGTGTCAATGCATCGCAGGGCATATTCTATATAATGGATAATCGATATTAAAGTAATGTAGTGTTAATGTTATGACTTATGTACAGCTGTGGAGTTGTTTATATTGGGTATAGATTATATCTAAGTAGTGTCTCAACATTATGAAGATTGTTTGCAGGAGTGATACATCAGTTATGATGGTATGAAAGTACTTCAGTCTGTGAGAATAACTATTTATAATAAATAGTTTATTTCATTTTATGCAGAGCACAGTATTATGATTTAGCCTATAGTGTTTTAAGTTTAGTCAAAATAGCTTAAAGCCTTAAAAAAAAACACTTCAACAGCAGCCATACTTGAATGACCAACAACCAGCTGGTAATTTGTGACCAGAAAGTAGGCGGAGTAGGAGGAGGGCGGGGTTTTATAAACCGACCAATGGCGTCATTGCGTCGCGTGCCGTACGGACTGCTGAGGCTTTGAACCGGAGGCGCACGCGGTATCACTGTTTGAATTCAGCGCTCGATGTGCATCACACTGCTCGTGTAGAGTGCAGACACTTCATAAACATAGGACTTATACCGGAATTTTTTTTCCTCTTTTTTTTTTTGCGCGGGAGAAAACTAAAGAACATAGTTTTTCAAGAATGCGCGCGACCGCTGCTTTTTCTGCCTGCGTCCTCATCGTGTCCCTCCTGGACCAAGGTAATGTCCATTACTGCAGCATTTATTACCAGCAAAAAACATACACGTCTTTTTAAGAGTGTAATTAACAGCCTGATGCTGAAACATTGAGTAATCAGATTAAACAAAAAGATTAATCACTTTTTAGTGTTTTAGTTTATTAATAACAAAAGTTGGAGTAAATCAGTTCCTAAAGTACTCGTACAAACCTGAATAAACTTCTAGGAATAATCAAGTACTGAATAAACTCAGGGTTTTGACTGAACTTATTCCTACATTACTGGATTAACTAATACAATTAGAAATGAACTAAAAAAAAATGCATTAGTTCCTGCAGTTCTCATTTAGCTCTTAGAATTCTGAATGAACTGAACAATTCATTTCTTGCAGAGCTAAAATAACTCGTATAGTACTGAATTATTACTTTACAGTGCTGATTTAGTCAAATTGACCTAGACGATAGTTTGAGTTATATGTTAAAATCCCAGAAATGTAAAGATGTGCCTTGTGTCCTGGGGCTTCCAGGCTGATTACAGCTTTCCTCTGTCTGATAAGAGATAAAGTTAGGAGGTGAAACTGCTTAACTGAAAACCGTCCTCATGTGGAGTTTGGGTGTGGGGAATAAGTGTAGACACACACACACACACACACACACACAAATTTTAGGAAACGTCTGCACCTGTTGCAGAATTGTGTTTACTTTGTTCAACATATTGCTATTTTGTACCACTGATAAGTTTATTTCTTTTTATTTATTTTAGTGTGTGTGTGTTGCGAGTGTATACGAGTAAGACAGTGAGATAGTTTGAAGAGGGGGTTGGGGGCGAGAGGCGTTGGTTTCTTTCCCTCAGGCTTGCATGTGAATGCAGCCCTCACCAGGTGATGAAACGGTTCATGCTGAGAATAGCACATGTTCTGAATATTCAGTGAGAAATCTTCATCATCGGTGTTCCTTGGCAGGAACGATGGCATCATATCAAGTATGGCATCATACCTGCGATACACTTTTAAGACCAGGTCTGTTATTCGGTTATTGCTGTTTCATGTCCAGATCCAGGCAAAGGAAGATGTCTTTGATAACGGTGAGACTTGTGCTGAAAGATTGACAGCCCGTCCTGCAAGTGCATGGCGTGAACATGTTACTTGACTGTGACCAAGGAACATCGAAGGAAGCAATTAGTTGAGTTTAATCTGATAAGCAGGTTCTAGTATCTGGCAAATACTAACTATTGTTATCATTTTGTAGTTTGCCATATAATCTCCTTATCAGTTCATTCACATTCCAGGATAAAGCAAAGGAGATAAGATGTTTATTTTTATTTTTTTTTTTAAAATCGTAGCCCGGGGTAATTCCTCTTTTAACAATGCAACACTTTTGCCCGACCAAATAGAGCTTAATGGCAATTGAAGGAGTCATAGAAAAGTAGTCTTAGTGAGGCATCTGTTTTTTGTTCTTGTTGCACTTCTGTTCTCCCCACCCCCTCAGGTCACACACACACACACTCACACACACACAAAAACAAATGTGCAGGCACACACACGTACACGCTGCTGGCAGAGTCACACCTGGTCTAACTTGTTTAGCTGGTGGGATTCTCTTCTTTTGTTTTCATTTGAACATCGCCTTAAGTCTTATGCAAGGCTTGCTTCAATCGATTTCATTTCTTTAAACAATTGTATCCCACAGCACAAAAACACATATATGGTGCGTTAAAAGAAATCACTGTCTCTTAATGATAGGCAGGATGCTCTTTAAGTTTAGTTTAAATATGTCCTTTTTATGCATTATAAAAAATTCGGCATTAAGTCAACTTAAGTAAATTATTAAATAAAACGGAGAGGAAATTTTCTTCTAGCTTCCCAGCCCCCTAACAGCAATCTCTCAGAGGATTTTTTTTTTCCTGGGAGTGCACCCATTTATATGAGCTACTATATCTGTTATCAGGCAAAACAAGAGAACAATTGTTCCAGCATTCGAAAAGCGAGGGATGCGTCGCTTTTTACGGCCGGCAGAAGGACAGCTCTGCCGCTCTTGCGGTGCAGGAACGGCTCCTATTGAAATGCGCGTAAGGTGCTTTCTAGAAGCTCCAGTGCTCCTGGAGGTCCATCCTGCTTTGGACAATGAGACAAGTTGCTCCAGTCCTTTTGTTATGCACTTTACCCCTGCGGGCCGCATTGTGCGACAGGTTTTTCTTAACCGCTGCATGTATCTCCGAGTGAGGAGTGCTTCTCTTGAATTCAACACAAGTGCATAACACCCCCACTGAGAGGGTCTTCTCTATTCTTGTATGCTTTATTTCCCTTTATTTGAGGATCCCAGGTCACATACGAATGACTACACCTCACGCAGCTGCAGGCTGTTAGTCTAAAATACGCCATCAGGTCCATTTACATTTTGTGGGAGTAAAGTGCCCTGGGCCATTTAAAAAAAAAAAAAGAAATTTACAGTAATTAGGCGTTGTTAATGTACTACCTACTCCACAAGGCTCATAGCACTTTATTTTAATTATGTGAAGAAAAAAAGTGCAGACTTTTCTCATTGTCTGTCATGTTATCATCCTAAAACAACTTTATTTAGCGGCATTGTCTGCTGCTGAACACAAAGGAGCTTCACTGCGATTTCAAGACCTTCTAATCCCGCTTAGGGCGTGTCTGGGTTTAGGAAATAAAGCCAGTTCTTAAAGCAGTTGTAAGACAGAGAATGTGTTACTTATCCCAAAGTAATTTTCAGAAAACTCTTCTTCTGGCTATTGAAATTTTCTGATAAAAATTCCATTGTGGAGGAAAGGAACGCTTTATTCCAATTTAATATCGGCATATAATGTGTTTTATGTCATGTCAGTGTTACACATAGTGAGATGTCATTCCTTTATTTATTTATTTATTTTATCCCATATGCAGTCAGAATTAAAATCTGTGTGATGTTTTGGAACTGGAATTAAATGAGATGCGCGATTAAATTGGGAGCAAAATATTCTGTAGATTTACATCTATACTTCAATCGATTTGAGCTCTCAGGCTAGAAACTCCAGCCATTTAAAAAAAAAAACTGACCCATCATAGTGTTATACTAAAGGAAGCGACTTCCTGTTCAACTGGTTTGAAGGGAAAACACTTTGCTTTAGTTAAAAGCAAATATTCAACTCGCACCACTCATCAAAACGGCCCAGTTCACAATATGAATATTGATAATTGTTTAGGTCTCTTGGTATTGCAGCCATATTCCCAGTGTACATGTTAGAGCATCTCACACATGCTGTAAATGGGACTGTAAATTGCTATATTGCATGTTTCTATAGAGGATCAACACTGAACTGTTGGCAAGAGCCTAAATATGGGACACGGGTTGTTTGTGGTTGGCCATGAAAGAAGAGAATAGGATGCAGGTGGGGCGATCTTTCAGTGGAACAAACTTTGATGTCGCTTTGCTTTGAGTATACAAGCCACCACAGATTGCCTGTGTAATCCGGAGCAGACACACCTGTTCCAGGTGTATTGTGCATTAACTTAGGATGAAAAGTCTCCTTTTCCAGCATTTCAATTGTCTGATAGCTTTTGTATAAGGCCAAACAGCACTGTTTCAGCAGTGTAGTTCCTGACTGTTTCCCTTATATGGGGTGAAGAGTCAGCTATAAAAAAGAAAAAAAAAAGTTATTCATTTACGGCATTGTAATCTAGGTTAGCTCATGTCGAATCATGTCCACGTAATGAAATTTTCTCGCTGAATCACTAAGAAATAAAATGCATAATGCACCTTTTAGACTCATGTAATATTCTAGCTAGGGTTTTATGCTGCAGGGTGAATCCTCGAGGCAGGGCAGATCAAGGTGTAGTAGGCAGGTTAGGACCTGCATGACCCTGTAACTTCCTGTTCCGGACAGGCCCCTAAACATGTAGGAATGTGAAATGAATCCGGAGCATGCAAAGCAAGGCATGCTCAGTTGACACACGTAAGTTATGAAGAAGGATTTGTTACGCTTAACAATTGAAGCACGTGGAACAATAAAAGTAAGAACAAAAGGTATGATGGAATACCATGAACCAGTTTCTGTGGACACTATTAATATTATTTCCTTTCCGTTTTGCGCGGACGATCTGTGTGCCGTCGCATTTACACAGCTTTAACTTATTACCGGCGTTCACTTTCTTCAGAGGTGTCTACAAATCTAGAGAAAGTGCCTTTAAAAAACAAGCTAGCTGACCTTCATGTTTTGGCATCAGTTCAGATCTCCCTGTGTCCCACATGCAAATAGTGATAGTACGAACATGTGCTGCTCTGCCGGCCTTGGAGATTCAAATGCGCTCTTGTCTGAATGAATTTGTACTGTGGATAAAGGCACAGTGTTGAAAACTCAACATCTTGCTTCACCAGAAAGAGAGTATGCTCTGTCACTTGGTTTTTTTTAATGACTGCTCGTTAATGGGAGACATCGCTGGATTTTTAATGCATTCCAGCCCCTCGGGGGGCGTCTCCCATCAAATTCATAATTTAGCACTTAATGGATGTGATTCCGGAGTGCACTTACATCTTATCCTGCAAAAATGACTTTTGTTTTTTATGAAGCATCAGCCTAACACAGACGACCCCTGACTTAATTTACGGCAGTTTCAAGATGCTTTAATGGCACTTGCTCGTGAGATTGACGAGCCAACGTTTGGGAAAGTAATATGTGCTCGAAATCAATTTCAGCCTGTTGGCTTTTAAAAAAAGCGACACAGCCTTACTGAGCCTTCTTATCCTGAAGGTTAATAGTCTCAATGGTTAGTGCCTGCTAAAGTCTCTTCTTAAAAGCAGTTTTTTCCTTTTAGCAGGAGCCTAGAAGAAAACGCTATTATAGTGCGGGTTAATGTACAGTAGTGGTTTTGTTCATCACACGAGATGAGAGGACTATAAATAGCTGAGCCATGAAAAAATTAGGGATGAGCTGTACATTATAGCAAAGTAATAAAATATAAATGTACGCACATTACAGGATAAATCACCAGCTATGTTTACAATTTCTGACTTCATGCTGTTTTCTAGTAAGCAGATAAAAAAAAAAAAGTAACTTTTGGTTTTCCCGTCTCTAACTTTATTTCATTTATACTCTGACCGGACATTTGTTCAGTCTGTCCATTTTTTTTTTTTTTTTTTTTTTCACATGCAATTTGGGAGAAAATGATAATAAACAGTTAATTAACAGCCATTATATTATATTGGTGCATTCTCATGAATACAAAATACCAGCTTAAAGCAAACACCTGAGACTGTCACTGATGGACTGTATGACTTGGCTGCCAGCCCTAGTCTTGCTTCTTCATGCCCTTGTGTATTTTTCTTATAAATAATCAATCCATATTAAGCCATTCATTTATAACATGACTAAAGCATATTTTAATGACAGGAATTTACATTTATGCCAGCTGTTAGCTGATTATTTTACTATAATGTATTAGATAGAATTATAGCAATGGGCAGGCGGCACAGTGGGTTAGTGGTTAGCACTGTCGCCTTGCACCTCAGGTTCCGGGTTCGATTCCTGGCTCGGGTCTGAGTGCTTGTAATTTGCATGTCCTCCCTGTGCTTGTTGGGTTTCCTCCAGGTTTCCTCCCCCAGTCCAAAGACATGCAGGTTATTGGCGTTTCCATTGTCCATAGTGTGTGTGTGTGTGTGTGCGCCCTGCACTGGATTGGCCAGGTGTACCCTGCCATGTGCAATTAATCTCCTGAGATTGACCCTGTATACAGGATAAAGTGGTGTTCTCACTCACTCCTTCATGACAAATTCCATCTCTTTAACAATTCATTAAATAAGTACCTTTGTGTGGTAAGAAAGCCTGGAGTGCAAAGACAAACAGTTATACTTTGTTATTATGTTACAACCATAAACCTTTCTAAATAATTCAGTGTGTGCAACACAACTATGGGTTCAGTGTATTAGTATTTAGCAGGGTTTTGTGTTGTTTGTGCAGTTGGCAGAGGTAATTAAGCATTGTGTGATACTTTGGCAACAGATGAGTTATCATGTTTAAATGTTTAAAGAAAGGACCTGCTCGCTAAAGATGATTGGAAACGTGGGGGATGGGGTGGATTTGTTTACTTCACCTGTCCCGCAGCGCAATCAGCACAACACACTTGCTGCTCTCTCTTTGTGCGCTCATCTGGTGTTCAGTCCTCTAATGTAGGTGTTATTGCGTGTTCTGTTTGTTTAGTAAGATTAGATGGAGAGGAGCGCTTTTTTTAGGGCATGACTGCATGTGGCATCCAAAGAAAACAAAGGCTATTATAAATAATTGTGTAAAACCGACAGCTGTTGAGTGGCAACTGAGGTCAGGAGAATTGTGTTTTAGCCATTTCGCCTTTTCATGCAATGCTGAATCATTCAAGCCATGGTGGGAAAAAGAAAGTAAAACAGAGCGGTGGTTTAAAGATCAGTTTAAAAGGGAGCATAGTATTTCTTATTGAAAATTTTCATTGATCTCAATGAAGGTACATCTTCCAGGTAGATATTTCTGTACTCACTAATGTAATTTCATTACATTCAGAAATCAAAAACATAAACATTCAGATTGCCAGGTTAAAGGGATAACTTAAAGGTCCCATATTTTGCTAGTTGATCTACAACTTACAGAAGTGTGTCTGTTTCAGCTCTCGTCAGATAATGCACTTTTCACACACCTCAAACTCACTTTTTTCACATCTTGTCCGAACTACTACCGAGCCACGACCCCTGCCCAGCGAAGCTCAGAAACAAGCTGGGCGAGGGGTATCTTCTTATATGAGGTCACATTATAAGTAAAATCGAAGTGGCTTGTTTAAGACTCATCCAATACAATAATAAAAATAAAAACAAAAGACAATTTTTTCTCCCACACACAATGGAGTCAATCTGACTGCCTAAACACGACGTAAAAGTGAATTTTGCATAACAGGTGCCCCCCTGTAGAGTTAGCATTTTCTCCCTATGTTTGTAGGGTTTCCTCCAGGGTGATTGGCGTTTCCAAATTGCCTGTAATGTGAGTGTGTGAGTGCTTGTACCCTGTGATGTTTTGATACCTCATCCACATTGTGCCCGAGTCCCCTGGGAAAAGCTCCAGGCCCCTCACGACCCAATACAGGATAAGCAGTACAGAGAATGAGTGAGAGTGAGGTCCCCTTTAATGTGACACACTAGGCAGAATTTTTTCACGAATAGCAAAAGCTATTCAGCTGGCCATTTTTCATCCCCACAACCTGATCATATAGAACTGATGAGTTGTTTAATGACTCCAGAACAAACTGTGATGTGAGACTTAGGATACTAGCAGATTTATTCAATGCTTTCACTTTTTGCCATTCGTGTGAACCATACAATGATGTGTGCATGCCGGCCGTTTCATACGGTAGGCACGTTCACATTAAAGAGAAATATGAGTCACTTACTGTTACGAATATGAACCATCAAGATAGCGAGATCCAATCTGGACAAAAACCCTCACAAGCCTGTAACGTCCCCATGGCTTCAAATTTAAAAACCTTTTTTGTTGTCATTTTTTAAAATATGTTGAATATTTGGTCCATTTCCGAACCTTTTGAAACGATGACTTGCAAGCAGGTTTAACTCATAAACAATATTTAAGACAAGCAAATGATTTTATCACTCCCTTTTTTTTTGTTCGCATTCTTCAAAAAATGCACATGTTGAGACAAAAATCTGCTTTGCGGCAAGTCTGCTCAGGTCATAAATCTACAGCAGAGGCCATCGTTGACAGGCGTGACAGGTGGTTGCATCTGTGTTCACAGGACAGAGGGTCCTTGATGAATTTAGACAAAGGCGTGCTGACTTAAAATTAGTAAAGCAGTTTGTAAAGGGATGTAAATGGAATCGGTCGATGTGGCATCAGGTGATTGTCATGGATAGTGGAAGTGTAGGCAGTGACATACCAAAGCATGGTTTATCCTTAATCACATCATATGTACATTTTTAATCCATGCTTTAAGTAGGTGTTTACACTTACATGAGCTTAATCGGCTTTCCACCGGACAGTAGAACGGAAAAGCCTACTGGATAATTACAGGAGTCTAATATTAAGAGTTAATGTTTCGTCAACAGCGTAGAGAGGGGGAAATCTTTTGTCCATTGAAAAGTGAAGCATGCAGTGATGTTTTGTCTTTATTCAAATGTGTCTAAGAGCCATGATCCAGAGGGATCCAGTGTAACCATTACATAAGCATGAAGTGGAATGACTAGTGCTAGACGAGATGATCTCAAATCAGTATTTCGATTATTTGAACATTTTTCCTCGATTATGATTAATGAACAATCACTTTTAGGTTTTTAGGGGGTTTTTTTCCCCCTCACAGTGCTCTGACACGGTTTGTACTATAAATATGTTCAACTATTAAAAAATAATTTTCCTCCATGTTCCTTCCATGTCGCTGACAGGACATGCGGTAGTATGTTTTAAGGGGACAGTACTATCATAAACACACAGGGGAACGTATTCCTCTGAAATGTCAAGATAGAATTAGAAGAAGAAAAAAAACACTAATATAATCGGTTCTGAATTTTGGATTTGATTCATTTTCGATTAATCGCCCAGCCTTAGGAAGAAGCATTTAAAAACTTCATTTTTTAAATTATATATTAATGATAATTTATGATTATTTATGATGACTCATTTATTCATAATTAGATAGAACAAAGAAGTTTTTAATGTTTTGCTGAAAGAGGTTGGTCTTACAGACATAACAGCGACAAGTACCTGCAGTTTTATCCATGCAAGTTTAATTTCATTTTACAAACATAGCTCAAATTGTAAATTTTCTTTTTTTTTCAATGTTAATAGATAACAAATCAACAGGCTTTTTGCAGATTCTATAAAACCGGTATCTCCTGCAAGCTGTATGAGCATGTATAGTATCCAGCCCAAGTATACTGTATAGCTGAATATATACAGCATCCATATATTTGATGAATCCAATGAGAACCGGGCGTGGTTTAGGTGGAGAAGATGAGCGATGCATTTATTTCAAAGCCATGGTGGCATTTGGCTTTATTTGAATATTCAAACTTTCTGACTGCTTTGCCTGACAAGCAGATGAGGACATTCAGCCTGATCCAGCAGGATTCAAATTTGATAGGAGAAATTATTCCTCCATGATTGCTGCTCTTTAAATATTTTTTAAATATCCAATACTGATTATTTTAAACATCACTTATATACTTATTAATAAAAGTCGTATGTTTTCTGTTAGCTGAAAGAAACTTACTGACCAATGTCTGGAACCATCTCACATGATATTCTTCTTTATTTCTATTCCAGAGAGCGTGTACGCAAACCTAGTGGGCAAATATGGCGAAACTGTTGAGGTGCCTTGCAACAAAAGAGCAGACATCAAACTAGAGGACATCAAAATAACTAAATGGAAATATGTAAGTACATCCCCTGCTTATTTAGTCTTATTCTATCCTTACGGCCTTTGGTGAGTCAGAAAATGAGGTCATGCTCCAGTTACTCAATTGAGTGTAATTTCAATTGTAAGTCTAACCTAGATGTACATTTCTTTGAAAACATTATAGTGAAACAGAAACCAGAAGTGTAAGATTTTTAATTTTAAAAATTGTGCAGGTTTGATCTGAGGGACATATTCAAGTGTATTGTAGTGAGAAATTAGTTATTAAATACAAACCAACAAATAGGTCATCAGACCACAGATATACACAGATCAGCCATAACATTAAAACCATTAATGTTAAAACCACCTGGGTTGTGGTTCTCCTCCTGGGCAGCCGCCTGAGCAGCTCTGGCCTCAGGAGGTGTGATATGGTTATATATATGGTGATATTTCCAGTGCATCCTACACTCGCTCCATCAGAGTGGATCTATGAAGATTGTAGGCTGGGTCAGCAGTCTCCGGCTCTTTCCCTGCATGTCGGGTTGTGGTGCACTGGGTGAGGCCTGGATGCCCATGGTCCTGTTATCTGTTTACTGGTATATAGCTGGTGATGAATGTTATTCAGTTCACCTGTCTGTGGTGATAATGTTATAGTTGATCGGTGTAACCAAGACCTGTACATTTCTGCAATTTCTGTGCAAAAATATGTGGCAAGATGGCGTTTACAGTAGCACGTCTCATTTACACACGGGCTCAACAGCCCTGAACTGGAGTGTTTTGTTCTAATTGGGTCAAACATGGGGCAGTTTCTAATGTAGTGCCACTGTCTGACAATTTATTTTAACCGTATGTTTTCACCTTACCATATATTTTTAACCCAAAACACCTTACAGGTCAATGTTAAATATATAGATATGACATTATGGATGGATTAATCACAGAAATTGTGTATTCTGAGGCTATTCTTTTTTTTTTAATCTGACGTATAAATAGGATCTTGGACAAGATGGTATCCTAATCTGAGACAATACTCTCTTGCAGTAAATTTTATGGCATATTCCTACAATAAAATGATAAACTAGCTACTTCAGTGAGCTATAAACCTGGAAGATGACTGCTTAGTCAGTTTAGCTGTTAAACAATGGGCCCATAACATTAATGTGCAGCAAATTTATACAATTAATACTGTCAATCCATGAAATAAAAAAGAAAGAAAAGCTTAAACTTTGCTGTTTGTAACTGATTGAAAAAAGATCATGTAATAGCAACTACTGTTTTATAGGCTCACAACAGAAAATCAATGTGGCCGGAACCTAAAAAGGTATCATTAGTAGTACTAATATCAGATCGTAATAGTACGATCTGCACCTTGGAGTTAGTATCAAGGCATGCACGTGAGCTTGTGTCCTCCGTGGGACTAGATCATAAGCACATGCATGGTTGAAGCCCTTCTAAGAAATGTCCAATTCCTATCCCCAGACCAAGGTGGACGGCACCCTCGTCGATCTTCTGAAGAAATCTCAAGACACCACGTTCTTCCAAATCGAGGAGTACAATGGCAGAATCAATCTCACAAACACCCTCGCCCTGCAAATTTTCAAGGCAAAAATGGCCGATCAGAAGACATTCACCTGTATGGTGGTGACAGACGGAGACATATTCGAGTATCCAGTTGAAGTGATAATTGAGAGTAAGTATATTCTCGAATAACACTGAAGATTACGCAACATGCTGAAGTAATCATATGTTCATTAAATGCTATGATCTGCTCTTCTCCTGCAGAGGTCCCTTCTCCACCTACAATCACAAATCAATCCAGAGTCATCGAGCTCGGCAAACTAACGACGGTAAGTCATGTTAAACTGTATTGATTATGAGTTGTTTTCACACAGATATACTCGAACAAACTAAAGATCAGAAGCATCCATCCAGCATCCTGGAGCAGAATTTGAATAGCTTATGTTTTTTTACTGGATATTTGGTGTCTTTCTGAAACCAGAGCAATTCTTCTTGTGGGCTGTGACAGAGGGTAGCGTCCTATAAGCGTTCTGTGTTGTAGTTTTATCCTCTTCTTTTTATCTACATAGACAGCTTTTAAAACATATCAGTAGGTTTAGAAAAATGGTTCAGTGTTCATAAGACCTGGTAGTTACAGCATTAACCGCCCGATGCCATCGTTAGTGTGTCCATATCAAGTTCTTCCTGCGCCTTGCTTCGATCACATCCCCACCAAGCCTTTTCGACCATGTCCCAAAAAAAGAGTGGTAGCTCCACATCAAGGGTTTACAGGTTCCTACTGCGTTCCTGCCAAGCTGTTCATGTTCTTACTGCGTTTGTCCAGTTTTTTGAGGATGTAGTGGGCACGTAACTCAGTGTGAAGGGGGTTTAAGATTCTTATACAAACAACAATTCGAAACCTCAGTGTTGCTTAGAAACCTGTTGCTCCTTATTTTTAATACTGTATCCATGTCATTGTGAAACTGCTTTTGAGATGAACCTGAATTAATATCCTGTCTCTCTTTTTTTTTTTTCTCTTTCTGAGACTGCCTGTTCTGTTTTATTACAAATTTAGCAAAATAATGTCTCTCTTTGGATTTTTTTTCCAGCTGGCAGCTTGTTCTGCTAAAGATGCCAGTCCAGCAGCTAACATCACCTGGCTGAAGGACAATGTTACACTCGTACCTGCTGAGAACAGTACGAAGCACCTCAAGTCCAAGTTTTTTAATTGACAAATAAGGCTTAAAATATGTATCTAATCATAATCATCTAACCCATATCATTTCAGTGGTGAAAATCACACCAATCTTGGAGACAGACAAAAACACCGGCCTCTCGACTGCAACCTCTAAGCTCGAGTACGCAGCGACAAAAGCAGATATGAATGCCAAGTTCACTTGTGCCGTCCAGCATAAGAACCTTGCATCAAACCTCGTGTCTTCTCCTATGACTTTTGTCGTCCACTGTAAGTCTCTGTCCTCGTCTTTTAAGTCAATCTCAATGTTAATAAACATATTACTCAAATTGTTTTAATATTTGGGACAAATTGGAATAATAGAGTTTACTGACAGCACTAATTGCTTTCAAAAATACACGGAGCAGGAACGTTGAAGCTTGAATAGGGCTTTGTTGGGTGCCTCAGGGCATGATTACAGCCAGCCCAGCCCTGCTGCTACTCTCAAAAGCTCTCCTCACTCGGGAAAAACCTCTGCTCTTGAGACCGAGAAGCTCTCAATGGCTCATTATGACCATCTGCTTAGTGGCTTTATCTGTTTGCCCCTTCTGTAGCCTTCCATATGAGCTAATCCCTCAGTTTCACACCTCTCCCCTGCACAGACCCCAGTGAAAAGGTCAGCCTCCAGGTCTTGTCTGCACTCCCGATAAAGGAGGGAGACAACGTGACCCTGAAATGTGCGGCTGATGGGAACCCCCCTCCGACTAGCTACAATTTTCATCTCAAGGTAAGCAAAGCACGTCTGGCTCTTTTCATTCTGAGCTCACTCTTAATGTCAAGCTGCTTTTGAGGTTGGTGTGGGATCTTGCATAATTTATATATATACACTACAGTATTACCCTGTATCAAGCATGCTGCTTCCGTTAGCACTGGAAAAAGAGAGAAGTTTTTGCCCATATGTCCGTTTTAATTTATTCATTCATCTACAGTAGCTGGATTTTCCAGGTTGGGTCACAAGGCAGAGACGCATCCTGGATGGGAATCTGTGCTACTTTTAAGAATGATGATTTACTTATTAGCAGAAATAAGATAAAAGTCTTAAGTCTTTATTTCTAAGTAAAAGCATAAGTACTTATGGGAAAAAAGACTGAATGCAATTTGTATTGTATTCAAATAAAAGATTCAGTAAGGTTAAAGCAGATACTTTTCAGCTTTTGAACGTAAAACCTATATATATATATATATATATATATATATATATATATATATATTCTGTCACATATAATTAACATATTTATAACATGAACTAGTTTTTCTTCAAAATATGAGACAGAAGCCCGCATTGTGAAAAACATAGAGAAGCTGAGCTCTGTTCTGAAACTCACTAAATGTGCTCCAATTCAAATGTGCAGGAAAAGAAGGTGACCACTGAGAATTCGGACACTTACACACTCATCGGCGTCAGTCGGGCCGACAGCGGGGATTATAAGTGCTCCCTGGTGGACAACGAAGCAAAGACAGGCTCTGCCAGTTTTACCGTAATGTGTAAGTCATGTGTATCTTATGAGTCTAGATTTTAGTACAATAGTATAATACACAGTCATGCAGTCAACTTAATAACAAATAGATTTTTTTTTCAACTTTATGCTGCATACACACACACAACTCCAGGTCCAGTTATGGCTGCAAGTCATTTATTTATTTTTTTTATTTTCCCCCCTTTTTCCGATTTTCTCCCCTGGCTTGTAGAGCCGTCATTAATGTGGGAGCACTGAGTACCTCTCATCCCTCCCCCCTGGGGAGGGCACGGCCAATCAGCTCTCTCTAGGCCTCCGGCTGTGAGAGGTTAACAGCATCACCCGGGGATCGAACCAGCGATCTCCGGATGATAGGGCGAGCGCCTTACCACTGCGCCACTCGGAGGCCAATGAATGTCATTTTTAAATGAAGGTTATACAATAATTAGTTCTGACTGAGTAATCTGATTGGATGAAAGGCATTTAACTGTATATATCACACCATGTTCTAACAATTGTTAATTACACTTACCGTTGGTTGCAGCATGGGTGAAAATAGGTCAGTGTGGTCTGCAGAACTGGAAAGCTTAACCCTACCCTAAATTGGCGGAGCAAAACAACTGGTTAAAGAAACAAACAAATCATAATTGCTATTGTACTGAGTATCAGCACAGCTGTGATACCTTCGGCACACAATCTGCAGCCTCGTGCCTACAACCGGGCTGATATTTGAGCATAACCCCCTCTCATTTAATATTGCTTAATTGAAGGGATAGACTGCCTTGGATTTTGAGTCCTTGTCAAACATGTACATTGAAAGTTACACCAAAAAATAAAAATAAGGATTCAGATATGTTGTTGTAATGTGAATACAGGATTGCTGCATACATATCGACATGGATAATGAAATGCAGAATGGTTGATATTTTTTCTCTGTTTTGTTTTGGTGTAGACCTCGATATCACCAATAGCACCAAAGGAAAGATTTTTAAAAACCTAACCGAGAGCTTTGAGGCAGCATTGGTGGTGAACGCCTCCGGAAATGCCAACATCACATGGACAAAGGTAAAAATAATAAGAATAATAAAAACAGATTTACATTTGATAAAATTGAATCAGATTTGTAATTTTCAAATAACTGACACTGTTGCAGAACAACGTCAAACTGATTAGCAAGCCCAAGTTCGACAGGCTGAAGTACTCAGACTCTGGAATGTACGAGTGTGTAGTTTCATTGGCTGGACTTGTCAAAAAAGCATCATTTGAGCTAAATGTCCAAGGTAAGTGTGCTTATTAATGTTAACCAAGATACAGAGGGGTCCGAAAGCTCTCAAAAAATCTGTTGTGCAGGTGTGTAGCATCTGGATTATTCAATATTCAGGATATTGCAAGTACATTTGTGATATTGATACAAAAGGTACATAGAGTGCATAGAGTTTTTATGAATCTCATTGCTTTTGACCAATTTTACAAGGACTGCGACGAAACAGCTGTGCAGCCATAAGAAAACCACCTGTTAGTGAGACTTATTAAAAAAACAAAGGCTTCTGTTTGCTACGGAGCATAAAGATTGGACTTTAGGGCAAACAGTCAAGTGATCTGACGAGTCCCAGGGTGATGTGTGCATCAGGGTAAAAAAGGAAGTGCATGAAGTGATGCACCCATCACTTGTACATTGTGTGGCTTTGGAGGCAGTGTTATGATTTGAGCTTGCTTCAGTTGGTTAGATCAAGGCTCAGCAACAATATGTGGCAATAAAATGAACTTATTTCCATGGTGGGAACTTAAATAAAAAAAAAAACTTAAAAGTGCTTTTGGGAGTAATTTTTACACATGAATTGGCCACCATGCTGTAATCAAAGTAAAATCAGTTCGGAAAGTAAAATCAAACGGAATCTTAAAGTTTATATACTGTGTGTGTGTGTGTGTGTGTGTGTGTGTGTGTGTGTGTGTGTGTGTGTGCATTTTAACAACAGGTTGTCCAA
>JAOVVA010000052.1:10780691-10791359 GCA_028565275.1 Leiocassis micropogon | reverse complement strand
AGGAAGATTTAGAAAAATTGCGGCTTCAACAAAACCCGAGTCACCAGCAGTGGTCAATGGTCTGGTCAAGAAAAAAGTAACAAGCCAAATTTTTCTCCAAAAAAAAAGAGAGCATAAGACTTCTTAGGCCCAGACTTGAATAAATATGAGATGAAAAAAAATAAAAAAAATAAAGGAAGAAGAAGAGATTATGCAATTGGGAGGTGCTATATCAATCTAACCTGAGCAACATTAGCTTACATCTCATGAATATTAAGTAATTTCTTGACTTAAGGAGGCAGAAACTAAGTAAAATTGCATCATTATAAAATATAACCTCTGTAATGTACAAGACCATTTCCTGACGTAAATCTCACATAAATAATTAACTTCTCGTAATCTCTCCTTAACACCATAAAAGCATCATATGTTACATATGTTACTCAGCCTGATTCATGCGCGGACAGGTATTATTTATCTATCCATTTTTTAGGAGACTTCCCCTGGAATCACACCCACGAGTGTCTCAGGTGATGCTAGATCGTCTCTGTTTAACCTGGACTTTTCTTGGATTGTGCTGTAGAATGTTCCTCGGTGCCCTGGTTCTAGGGATGGGACTTACCAGGGACAATCTGATATATTATCACGTTTCCTAGTTGCCGATTTTATTTGTATTACGATTTTGCAAATATCATGATACCCTGACTCATTTTCTTTTTCTTTTTTTTTCTTTTTTTACTGATTTGTTACAATTTTAAAGGAACTTAACCAGTCTAGATGATCCCAAAGATCTTGTGCTTTGAGTTTGCTTGGAATACTATAGTACTATGTCAGTAACATTGGTTGGCCTTTTTATTTTAGACGTGGGGCGTTTTGTGGGAGTATGCGTAGCTATGTTCTTGGCTGGTTCTTGGTTACTTGATGTCTGCCACATCCTTTTTGGAGTGGCTTGATGTGACTCTTTCTACAATATTTACTGCTGATATTGTCAGTTAAAGTTAAAATGGACCCTCTAGCTTTTCCTTCTGAAATCTTTCACCAGGAGGGTGTCTCCAGGATTTAGGCTGCCAGTTACTGCAGGGCATCTTGCCCGCTTGTGGTTATTGTTAAGAACAATGAAAAGATTAACACAATAACATAATAGATTAACACAATAACATAAGAGGTTTCTCTGGGGCTTACTTTCTGTGCCTAGTGGTCTCCCAAATAATGGCACCACTTTCTCACATAATTGCCTCACAGTGGACTAGGTGGCATGCACAGTGTTGCTAAAAACCAAAGGACGAATATTAACTTACTGTTTTCTTACTGTTACCATTTACTTTCTTTAACTTTGTTGTGTATACTCCAGACACATCATGTGGGACAATTATGCCAGCTTTTATTAATGATTCAAACACTTGCCTTAGTTTTAGGTTTAGGTGAATATTATTTCCTATAAGGGGAATAATCAGACTTTGGGATGCTTTCTTTTGTGTTTATTATATCCTCATCCCTTGTACATAAATGTTTCAACATAAATGTTTCCTTCCCTCAATTTCTTGGGTACACTCTGGTGAGCATATGGTTAGGTCTTGGGCGTTGTTCATTAGGGCAATTAATTTTTGGGAAGAAACTATTTTTGTGCCACATGGTTTTAGTCTTGATTGACTGCTGCCTCTCACCGGAGGGTTGTGTAAAATATATATATATATATATATATAATTTTGCGTTCAGGAATCAACATCAATCCTATCACTTCCTTGCCTATCACTTCCTCCCCTAACTTTGCACCTACTGTATATTTACATGTGCTGTGCGAGCGCTCAAGGTTGTTAGCTAAATGTATGCGTGTAAGGAAGGTTTTGAAGTAAAGTATGGATCTGTCCGAGTTGCCATATATATATATATATATATATATATATATATATATACATATACAGTGGCCATCAGATTTTCCCGCCTATTAATTGGTACCCCTGCTTTGCCATGTGTCAGAACTATGCCAAGGCTACAGATCAGCTTTCATCCCAGCAAATTTACTGGGCAGCAGGATGAAAAGTACTGAAGTACCTGTAGCTCGCACAGTGTACACAAATCAACCACTCAGCTTCGGGGGTTGGATTTAAATACCTTTTATCAGAGATTCTGATGCACCTGAGTCAACCAAAAGGTAATGGACTGACTTGAGACCTGTAATGATAGCATGGTCATTGACTCATGTGTAAATGTTAACATTTGCATTGTTGTGTTGTGTTTAGAGTTGGGTGTTGTTTTAGTGTTGTTGGCCCTGAGCTGCCCCTGACGCCTCACCTTTCCCACAGAGCTTCACTGTGGCTTTGTACAGGTTACCATTAGCCTAGTTGTATTCTCAGTTGCTTGCCACGCAGGAACTTCCCTTTCACCTTTACTCATTTCAGCCTGAGACTCTGTGGCATCATATACAGTCATTGCAACTCTTGCAGGACGGGGCAAAGCTGTTCAATTAATAGGGTCAAGTTCTACAGAATATTCAGGCCAGTGGACTTCTGCCACTCTTGGTAGACTTTCTCTGTGCAACATTGAACGATAAATCATTTTAATTTACAAGGTCAACTTACGTCAGAAAAAAAAATCTTGTTTATCAAGAGATTCTTTTTTTTTTTTTTTTTTTTACATCTATCTATTTTTTCAAATTTTCCAATTTAAAAAACTGTTGCTTCAGACATCTACAAAATGTCAGATTCAGGATCTTCATAAAGTCCGGCAGTAGCTTAATAATTCTCAGGTGTATTAATTGTTGACTTCTCATAACAGCTTGCAGATATATTGAATCAGAAATTCTGTTAGTTCAAATCAGTTTTATTTATATAGAATGTTTACCAATGGTTATTGTCATAAAGCAGCTTAACAGAATTTAGAAAAATGAGTGAAATAAATTATAAATAATGTCAGGAAAAAAGTATAAGTTTTAAGTAAAAAGTATAAGTAAAAGAAACTTGCCATTATTTTCTAAATTATAAAAGATTAGTACACATTTTCCATTCAGAAGTATTAAATTTAACAGATATTTAACTAATGAAAGAAGTATAACTGTTTTAAAAAATATTAGGTGAGGTGGTGTTGGCTCAGTGTGTTAAGGCTCTGACTTACTGATCAGAAGGTCAGCGGTTTGAGCCTCAGCTCCATCAGGTTGCAGCTGTTGGGCCCTTGAGCAAGGCCCTTAACCCTATCTGCTCCAGGGTGCTGTGTAAAGACCCTGCACTCTGACCCCAGCCCTCTAATTTAAAAAAATGCAATAATGTATATGTGACGAATAAAGACTGAACTTAACTTAAACATTTAATCTCTATATATTATAACCTGAATCTGATTTTCATGCCTTGGACGCGCCATTATTCCTTTAAACATGGAGCTTTCAAAGCCTTTATTAAATTTTGTTTAATGTTGATAGACAAATATACTATTTTGACTTTGTACTGTAAATATACTGGAGTCTCAGTATTAATATTGTTTTAGGGAAAAAATGTTAAGAAATTTAATGCCTTTCAAGGGTGCTGAATACTTTTGAAAGCCCCTGTATTTACTGTATACACTGTGTCAGGTGTGTTACTGAGCTTAACTAATAAAGCTGAAACCTCTGATAATCTCTGTTTACTTGTAGGTGCTCCGGTTATCACTAAGCTGAGTAAATGGCCCATAAACGAAGGCAGGCTTCTGAGCTGCAAGGCTGAAGGTTCACCCAAACCCACTGTGCAGTGGAGCATCAACGGCACTAAAGTGAGTATGAAACCGGGAAACTCCCAGCCATCTGCTGCCCCATCCAGTATGTGATTCAGATCTTAGATTCAGTGAGACTGTAGCTGAAATGATGTATGACCAAACAAATTAAGGACATCATGTACAGTACTGCAGCAACCTCATTTCCCCTCTCGTCTGTTCCAAAAACAAAAATCTGCCATCATATGCATCTGTTTCTTATAAGTTAGATTTTTTTTTCTGCTTGAATGATTCACTGTGTGATTTAACAAACAAAAATCATTTCTCTGAAACTGGTCAGGTACAAGGCCTAGGCTAAAAATCAGAGCCAAAAACCTGCCAAAAAAGTCCTTAAACAAGCTTGGAGAACTATTTCTCAAGATGAATAAAAATAAAATCCTCCTAAAATAAAAGAAAGTCTGGCTCTTTGGAAGCAAAATATGAAGAAATGGCTCAAGACTTATGCACAGTACTGTACTCCGTAGTGGCTCAGTGTGTTAAGGCTGAGTTATGGATCGGAAGATCGGCGGTTCAAGCCCCAGCTCCGCCAGGTTGCCACTGTTGGGCCTTTGAGCAAGGCTCTTAACCCTGTCTGCTCCGGGGGCGCCGTAAAATAGCTGACCCTGCACTCTGACCCCTGCCTACTAACAAGAAGCTGGGATATTCGAAGAATAAAAAAAATTCACTGTGCAGTAATGTATGTGTGACTAATAAAGACTGAACTTAACTTACACAATTACAATTTATTTAGAAAATGCAACAAAAAAATCAAAATAAAAAACAGCTCCCGGAAATTAATTAACAAGTACCTTTTAAGTATTAATTAATTTACTTGCATCAGCCTAATGCAAAATAGGTATGTCTGTATTTTATACACCCGGGTTTATAGATACACTGGATAATGGACACAATTATAGAAATATTGTGATCTTAGCATTAGGTCTATAACTGCCCTTTAAGTTGCAATATTAGAATGTAATAGGTTTTGTTGCACAGACTTGCTTTGTGTTATGCAGTTAATCAGATTGAGTGTAGAAACTCATGGTCACTGAGATTAGCCCTCGAGCATGCACTGTGCTTTAGAGAGCAGAAGGTATTGATGGACTGAGTGGCAGTAGAGTAGGACATAGTACTATACTGCCCTTAAGTGGTGTTTAGTGAAATCACAGCTGTGCATTAACAAACTGAAGCCGTATCACTTTCTATTGTGCCACAACGGAACACCGCGCTGTATTATATATGACTAGCCTAATCTAGTTTAATCCTAGTGCTAAATGATGGGTTTATGTGTCTCTGTGTTTGTAAATACAGGCTTCTGAGGGTATCTCAGCGGATGGAACCATCACATACAATCTCACGGTGGCTCCAACAGGCAATGTCACAGTTAGCTGCACAGTTTACAATGAGCTGGGATACGCAACAAAGAGCATCGACATATCCACATGTAAGTATGGTCTTGTTCTGCAGCATTATGGATGTTTTACTTTTTTCAAATCCCTGTTCACTTCTGAAACAACTGTCAGATTGGAAATATATGGAAAAATATTATAAGTAATAGATAAACAGTAAATACATCATTGATTCCTGGTGTAAAAGCTAGTCCATCCTGGTTCTGCAGGATGCACAGTAAAAACATTAAAAGCTAATTTCCTTATAAAACTGCACAAATTGTAATAGTGTTCTCAAAGCGTCATCATGACAAATATTGACTTTGTTTCATTAATTACTTTTTTCTGGGATTTATAGTTATTTATTTATTTATTTTGTACTTTTTTTTTATCATCCTTGCTCTGCTCTACAGAAAGTTTTATTTGCATCTGCCAAAGACTTTTGCACAATACTGTATACAAAGACAAATTCGACAGCAGGTGGTGTAGTGGGTAGCATTGAAGTTCCCAGTTCGACACATTTATATTCAGTGTGCTGTGTCCAATCTGAATTTTTAAATGTTCTATAAATAGTCACATCTGAAATTCTTTTTCTATAAATGTAGTTTATAGTGTATTAATATTAGGTTTTGACATTGCTCAGCTGTTAACAGTTCAAACATATGAGAAACACATTTTCTCCTATAGACTATATTTATATTTATAGAAGGCCATTTGCTAATATGAATATTATCCTCACACATACAATTCACTGTCTTCAAACAATTGAAGCTCCACCCAAATCATTTTTTTTCTATTTACAGTGCCTGATGATACAACAGAGATAACAGACGAAAGGGGTGAGTTCATAAAGTTTTATAAATACTCGCCCGTAAGGAAAATGGTGTATGCTGTGCAAACTGACCTTTAGCCAGTTTTTCAGTAATTAGCAAAACCACAAAACCATCATGTTAGTCAATCAAAGCTTCCATATAAGCTTGCACAATCACCTAAATATTATTTGTACAGGATTACTTTTTTTTTTATCTGAATCACTTAAAATGGTTTAATGTGATTTGTACCTTTTTTGCTCAGCAGAACAGCCAGAAGACTCAAACAATCAGACACAAGTAGTAGTAGGGGTTGTCTTAGGCCTGATTGTGGCTGCTGTCGCTGTCGCTCTCGCCTACTGGATCTACATGAAGAGAACCAGGTAACACCATAGCTAATAACCCAGTGGAAAATTTTCAGAAATAATCTTGGGTATAATCATAGTAAGATGCATGGGTTATTATTACCACTAGGGATGGTAATCACCAGGGAATACCCGATATGACATCACTGTACCTACTGTAGGTGCCAATTTGATTTGTATTGAGATTTTGTATGTATTGTGATTTTCTAAATACCCTGATTCTGTATTAGTGTATTTCAGATTCCGTTACAATTCTAAACCAAACCACCATATGAAAGAATAACCATACTTAACTGTATTGGAGAATTTTTACCACATCTTTAATAACCACATATTACTATGTAGTGTATTGTGATTATTACCATGGTTTGAAGAAGATCCTCAAGCATGTAAAGTTTCTGGGTGACAATTTATATTCATATTGTTTGTATTACTAACTATTAAGACAAATGGGGTGAGGCGAATAATCATTACGTATTTTGGGGGGTTGGGAGGACCAGAAGCTGGATTTGACCCAAATTATGCTCAGTATTATACTTTAAAACCTCTACTAAAACATTTTATTTTTTTTAAAAAAGGCTGAAAGATATTATACTAGGCTTCTTTCTAACTTGTCCTGTCCAGATTACTGTCTACTTGTCTAGATATGTGTCCAGCGCCTCCGCATATAACTGTCCAACTAATGGACTGCCTTTTCTTAATTGAAGTGTGTGAGGAAGAAACAGTACAATATGCGGGGCATTGATCCTCCAGGGGGCAGTGATGGCTCAGGCGGTTGAGGCTGTGGGTTGCTGATCGGAGGGTCAGGAATTCAAGCCCTGTCGCTGCCAGGCTTCCGGTGTTGGTCCCTTAGGTAAAGCCCATAGGCATGGCCCTTAACCCTATGCTCATAAGGGGGAAGCGAAATAACGGGAAGCAGGTCCCACTGCGCAAAAAAGGATGATCCACAAGCACAGTGCATAGTGGACACTGAAACTAAATAAATGAATATACTGTTGCCACAGCATTGTACTCTATAAGTACCAAAAATTATTTTATTAGAACTTTAAATGTTTTTTGTAATCAGAAGGTGGAATTCCATGAGAATAACACAATTTTGTCCAGCAGACACATCCCATGTTGATCAGTGTTACGTTTTAAAATATGGATTTGTTTGCTCTACTTAGGGAGGGCTCCTGGAAAACAGGAGAAAAAGAGAACGGCACACTGGAGGAAAGCAAAAAACTGGAGGAAACTCGGAGTCAAAAAGCGGATGCGTAAAACCCAAGGATACATTAAAAGTAAGAAGGTGAGTGTTTCCTGATACACTAGGGGAGCTTTTAGGTGCCTGATTTAAGTGTATAAAATTCTTCATTATTTGATTTTGCTGATTTGGTTTCAGTGTATTCCAGTGAATGCCTGCGAGTAGTCATTGTTTAAATAGCTTCTTTGTTTTTCAGGAGAGGAGGCAGTATTGTAGCAGACTGTATTGCAAACTACAGAAAGGTTTGGGAAGCTGATGGGAGACCCTGTTATTTGGTTGATGAACCATTATCTGATCCAGTGTGTATAATGTATATCACCATCCTTACAAGTGAGAGATTTAATAAAAGGTTTGTGTTGTATAATTGTGAATCTCCTTCACTGAGGATTAACCGTGGAATAAACATGTTGAAAACATAACTGTAAAACTTAATTTTACGTTGCTGTTTAATATTTGCTGCATTGACAAAATTGTTGCCTTTTTGTTGTTGTTGTTTATTGTTTATTAAACATAGATTTCATTTGTTCAGGTCAATTTACCTCAACACAAGCCTGTAAACTGTGACTCTGTTTGTGTTTTGGAATAAGAGATGCATTGTGCTGTTTGATTTGAAGTTTTTTATTATTATTAGATTTTTTATTTTATTTTTTACATCTCTGCGCCATGTATAGTACCTGATCTGGGACTACAGTTTGTTTGTTTTTTAAATTCATTAAGCACTTGGTTATTTTTTTATCAAGATGCAATGATAATTCAGAAATAAACCAGTTCAGAAGTTAAAATACGCATGCATGTACATTTTCAGTGTCCAATTTTTTTTTTATTTTTTTATTTTTTATTTTTTGCCATGAGAATCATAAGCTCCATTTAAAAATTAAACATTACATTTAAAATCTTTTCAAATTTCAATGGTTTGGCAAAATAATAATTAAATAATTAAAAAGCTCATAAGGACAAGGTGCTAAATGCTTCATGTTTAGGTTTTTGAATTGTTTTATAAGATTGTCTGTCCCTGACTGCAATGTTGCTTGTAATACAAAAAAAAAAAAAAACATTCATGTCAACCTAATAGTTTTATTTGAATTCAGCGCCTATTTTTGTTAGTTACACATACTAATTTACATTAACATGTTATTCATTTGTGCGACAGGATTTTACTAATCAGTGTACAGCTGTGTGTTTTACCTTGAAATATAATCCTAATTGCCTGATATCACAACTCTGCTAGTGTTTGAATATGAAAATAGAGATCCCTAAAAACACCCAATGCCAAATACCTTTTAAACTACACAAAATTTACGTGTAGTGTTTAAGGCTTTAGTTTGCAGCTTTGAGAATTCATACATATAATTTGATGTATGAGCACAGAATGTTAATTACTTGACATGTTTAGTTGGTTAATGGATAAACATCAGGTTTGCAAAACTCTGACACCTTATCATAGTACTAAGGGGTGATTTACGGCCTTATCCTTTGTTTTCAGTGTGTTTTTTCACAATACGTTTAAAATGTTCAGCAGATGTCGGGTGGTAAAATCTGTTGCCACTTCCTTTTGCTATTTTTCTGCTGTGTATATTGTATATGCTTTGTATCCCTGATTCTGCAACTTTTTCTCCCCCTTTTTTTCATTTAAGTCATGGTTAAGACCAAAGAGGGTACTGTTTAAGTATTGTAAATACCTTGTCAATTTTTGGCATTTGCTTAAATAAAATGTACATTTTAGGAAAACATTGCATTGTTTTTTACAAAAAATGAGTGGTTGGTAGTTGATTAATTACACAACAGACAAGAGGCATTCCATGAGAGGTGATAATGGATGGTAATACTACTGGGAAGTTTAAATATATGCATCACTCCACGTCCCAGCTCCTCTATTTATTTTATACAGTGAGTTATCATTTCAGAAGGATTATTGGGCTTCATCAAGCAAAGAAAACAACTAAGGATATTGGAAAATACTGGAACTGGGTTAAGAAGCTTTCAACACATTATCAAAACTTGGAATAATAAAATGCTGAACTGTCAACTTTGTGGAAGAAATGTGGTGGGAAAAAAAAACATGAACAGAAATCATTCACACTTGAAGTTGCATGGTAAAAAAAAAAACATAGCTATGGTTAATAGTGAAAGTAATCTCACAGAAATGGGACCAAACAGCTGGGCATAAGAAAACCACTTTTTAGTGAGACTAATCAGAAAAAAAGGCTTGATTTTGCTAGGGATCATGAAGAGTGTACTTATGAACAATGGAAAAAGGTCATGTGGTCTGATGAGTCCAGATAGATCCAATTCTAGAGCGTTGCGGACATCAGGGTAAGAAGGGAAGCCCATGAAGCGAGGCACTGATCATGCATAGTGGCAACTTTATAACCTCAGAAACATTATGTGGCAATAAAATTGAGTCAGCTGATGACCAGAATGTATTGAATGACCAGGTTATCACATCAACAGAGTTTTTCTTCCTTGATGCGATGTGCATGTTCCGTAATTCAAATTGTAAAAGTGTTTTTGGAAGCATGAGGAATCGTTTTAACACATGAACTGGGCAGTCTGAACTCATCAGACCACATGACCGTTTTCCACTGTCCAGTCTTTATGCTCCCAAATTCAAGCCTTTTGCTATTAAACATCGCAAAGGTTTTTACTGTCATTTTTTTACTCAGAAATGTCACCAAGTGTCGAAATGATGTCCATACATCATTTTTTATCAAACACATTTCTTGCATATATAGTAAACACACACACACAGTCAATTAAATTGTGTAAACATCTTTACACCTGTTCACAATCAGCCAATAAAACAGTGCATAAAATCCTTCAGATTAAGACCACTCAAAAGCTTCACATCAAATAAGGACAAGAAGTAATACATGTTTACAAATTATATTACACAGAGGAAAAAACAATGGGCTTAAAATGGAACCTTGTGCAACACCACCATTTCTTTCAGTATGTGTATAGAAATCACAATTTACATCTACAGACTGATAACAAAAAAATTGTAAGATCCGGGGTCCGTTCTTCGTACGTCGCTAACTTTAGCCGAATTTGATTATTGTTGATTTGTCCTGATCTCGGATTGTTTCGCTCACGTGGGAAAAGAAAAGTATCTTGCATATATACCAATATATATAATCGCTATCAAATATTATATTAGAACATAAATT
>JAOVVA010000052.1:10765755-10777563 GCA_028565275.1 Leiocassis micropogon | reverse complement strand
ACAATGAAGATCTGTAAAGTTATTCGGATTTTTACAACATTATTGTTGAAATACACAGTCCTGAAAAAGGGGCGTTTATTTTTTGCTGAGTATATATATATATATATATATATATATATTTTTTTTTAATTTATTATTATTATTTTTTTTTTTTTAATAACATTTATATAGATTTAACATCTATAACATGATAGATCAATGAAGAGAGGACTGACAGATTTAGACTCCATGTTGCTGATTGACAGATTATGACAAAAGCTTGCGTTGTCTGGTCGTCATTGCTACATCCGGGACCTTGCACGTTGATTGACAGTTTCCATGGGAACGTCACAGGCAGTCGCCATTTTGTCGGCAGGGTTTTTTTTTTTTTTTTGAACCTTTCAAATGTTTTCGCTTCCCGCCGGAATAATGCAGGTGTATAATTCAGAGTGACAGTTCGGTATGAATGGATTTTTCGACTGTTCTGCAGAGAGTCATTTTCAGGACAAACGCTTGGACATGTTCGGGGTAGATTAAGCAGCACGGAGCTCTGCTGGCTGACGTTAGTACCCGTGTCTGGGGGTCTACCGGGCCGGTCCGCTGCGCAGGTTTGGAGCGCGCGCCATTTTGTGAAAATTGACATATAATCTTGGTGGAAAAGTCATTCTTTTATATAAAGACGTGTCGATGATACATGATGTATGTACACGCGTAGTATTTATATCTTTTATATAAGTCATGCTTTTTTTCAAAAGTGTTATAACCTGTGCTCCATCATAAGCCAGGGAAACATTTCTCACTTTTGAGCGGAAGCAGGAGCAGCTAGCCTTTAGCGGGTTAGCTAGTCATTGCTAGGTAACGATACCTGGATAGCATTAATTAGTGTACTATATAATGTATACAGCATTCGTCTGTCTGGCCTGTTTGTGGTTATTTTTTTAAACAAGCCGTGTTTGAGGACATTCGTTTGAGTTTGCAGTCTGCCGCCTGTCAGTTAGCTTGTTAGCTGCGCTCTGTGTGTGAGAGCGTGCGCGCGCGCGTGTGTGTGTGTGTCTCTGTGTGTATCGGGGTGCCTCAGTCAGTGAATGCGTCGTAACCAACGTTACAGAAGCTGGATCATTGGCTTTACCTTTTCGGATCTGGGCCTTTAAATGAAGATCAAATCATTAAAGGTAAGTGGGCATTGTTTCCCGTTAACGCGTATGTGTGTATATTTATATATTAATGTAAAGTGTATCCAGCTAGTTAGTTAGGCAGCTGATTAGCCGCTCTGTCTCTAGCTCCTGTACAGAACTGGCCTACTGGCTAACAGCACTGCTTAGCTTTATAGATAGAAAAGTTCTCACGTCGTGTCCTCATTCTACACTTTAAAGGTGTGTATTCGGTAAAACTAGTCAGCTAGATCAGTCCATTATGCTAACTGGATCACTAAGCTAGGCTATGTCATTACTAGGCTGCACAGACAGCTAGCTGCTCGCCCAGTGTTGTTGTGGGCGGGAGATTAGCTCTTAGGTGGCTGAATTCTAATCACATTATCTAACACATCATAGTGTTCATCATAAGGCGCTAACTAACACAAATCAGGATTTTACTCAGCCCTATTATTCCAAGCTGTCGGTTATCCATAATTATTGAGTCATCCTGGATAGTCGTGCACAGGGTCAAATCGACAGGATGCTTTATCTTAAATTAGTTTACTCATTAAGAGCATTAATCGTTTTTAAGCTTTTATAATCCAAGCTGTGGTTGTTTTGGGAAAAAAAGCAGAATGAATAGACCACAAGACACGGTTAATTGCATTAATCTGAGTATCCAGTATGAGCTCATGCAGTCTGTCTGACTTTGGACCTGCCAGGCAAACACATGAGATGATCAACTGTTACCTGACACTCAGTCAGCCAGTCAAGGGCTCCTGAATACTTTCGATCAGACAGAACATCTACAGCACTGACCGGCTACTGAAGCTGATGAGTTTAGTGTATTAGACACAAGGTTTCAGGCCCTAACATGAGCGATGTTTCTGCATAATGCAGGAGAGATTATTAGAGATGAGAATTGAATGATGTCATTTTTCTGAAGGCTTAGGACATGTGCATGTCAATGAAGCCTGAATGGTTTTGTCAAACCTAATGCACTTGGATTAGGGTATAATCCCAGTGCATGTCAGAGCACCCGGAAGTCATTCATTTAGTAGAGGGAGAGTGAGAGATCCGTCATTTAGTAGCGAGAGCCAGACATAAAACATTTTCCATCTCCTCTCCTGTGCATTCCTGCTTACTGGCATAAGCGAGACTTCCGGTTACTTGTTGTTATCCAGTAAGAACTGGCAATGCTAGTGGTTATGCTAAAGATATTAGTTTTTTGTGCTCCTACATTATTTACTTTCCTTAAGACTCATCATTTCAAAAGCTCTTGCTGGATAATTTGATCATCTCCCATCACTGAGGAGTGAGAGGAAGGGGTGTAGACATGACCTCGGATAACCTTCTGTAACATATCTGGCTTTATTTAATCAGCTCTTTCTGACATTTTGGGTAGTTAAATTTTATCGGCACATGGTAAACGCGCAAACACTTAGATATGTAGATTTATTTCATCAGTGGAGGAAATGTGTGCATGTTAAAGGTGAGGGGAAAAATTGGTACAGTGATGTATTGCGATTCTTTCATGTGGCCATTCATGTATCGCCACACCTAGCTTCCACCGAAATCGATCTTGTTTTAAATATATTTTTTGCATTTATGCGTGATTGCTTTTGAGTTGGTGAAATGTTGCAGTTTCTTTTTAATCCTACAGGTGGTCTAAACTGTTCACACATTGGCAGACAGACTGTGTGGTGGGAGCAAATTATTTGCACAGTTTGTTTAGAATTGTAACAAAATCTGGAAAAAATTATATATAATATTCAATCAGAAAATGTATAAAGTCATGCTACGTACAGACTCTCAATACAAATCGAATCAGCACCAAGGTATTGTGATAGCGGGTGGTCCCTGGTGATTCCCATCCCTAGAGCATGATGTAAAATACTTAAAGTAAAGTACTTTCTAAGTACTGTAAAAAAAATCTTAAGTGAAATTGCTTATGTTTAAATTTATAAAATTAATGAACATAGTTTGGGAATACAGACTTTATGTTCGAAGCTGCTGGAACATCACTTTAACCCTCTAGTTTACTCTAGTGTCCTCACCGGTGTGTTTTGTGGGCTTGCTAATGCAACTAAGTAAAATGATCACACATACAATACTTTTGGAGGAGTTGTTCAAGTTATGTATAGAGGAAAGTTTAGTGTTTCCAATGACCTGTAACGGTCCTCTTGCAGGAGCAGTATGTGTTTCTGAAATTTATGCTCAGTTAGAAATAACTATTGTTCTTGTGACATGATATGTGTCCATCTTGTAAGTCATGGACAAACTAGAATGAAGGGTTTTTTTTTGCAGAGAATAAAAAGAATCATCTTTTTTTTCTTCTGTTACATTCAAGGACAGATTACAATGAGCATATTAAATATTAACCTTTTATTAATGTTACATTATTGTCCAAAACCTTCTGACCAATCATATTTAAGCATTTAACCACACTTAAATTAAATTTAAGAAACACAAAGATCTGAATACATAACATACATGACAACTGAACCTGCTTGTTTCTTAACAATAGCCCTTCAAAGTGGCTTAGGCTAGCGATTTGTAGCAATGAAAACCGTCCGAAATGAGTGAATTTGAGTAAAGATCAGCTTCTTCCTGCAGTTTAGTTGGCAAATACAGTAGCAATGAGAGATGGTTATATTTTTCCCCTCAACTATGAAACATTGCTTATCTGTTTCTCCGTGTACGTATTCATTCAGCCAGTCAGTGTGACTTGAGCTCCATCCACAGACGCAGTTCACCGTAGAAATATTGTTCCATCATTGTGACTTGGCGTTCTGTATGAATTCCAAGTGGCTGTAGATGCACATTTAATCCGGGAGCAGAGGTGGTGACATGGTTGGGACGAGATCTGTGTTAAAAGGGAGATTCCCGTCATGGAACAGAGTTCTGATGTTTTGAGATGTATGATGTGTGACACACTGTTAAGAAGTTTAAACAACAGTAAACAGTTTAGTTTATTAGTGCTAACGCTAAAGAGTGTAAAGAACTTGTGCAGGATCAGCTAAAATTGAGGTCTGCACTGCCAAGCTTTTATTTAAAATAAAAAAATATTTGCAACATTTGCAACAACCTTTTCCCAACAAATCCGAACTTCAGAATTCAGCTTTGTCTACCATCGGTTAGGTCGCCAGAGCCAATCCAGGACTCCTCGGTAAGAAAAGGCCAGACAGTGAGGTCCGAGCAGAGCGCTCTGTTTGGTTAGTGATCACACTGTGCGTCGCTTGAAACCCAACACTCGATTCACCCACACGTGTATTTTTTTTAAAGCAATTGTTTGTGCCAAATTTCGTACGCATGTGGTCCACGTCACACTAGAAGTCGTCATCGATGTCGTAAATGCAGCGTCTGCCCTAATAACAGAAAGACTCCGGTTGCTTTAACGCAAACACTGAGGCAACTTAAGGCTCGATTTGTGGTTCTGTGTGAGATTCAAAACGCGTGTGAAAACAGTATTGAGGGGTCTCATTATCGCCTTTATAGCATGATTTCTGTGTGAAAAGAGTGAAACCATGGCAAAAACTAAAGATAGAAACACCTAGTATTAACCAGAATAGTGATATGAAAAGTTGCTATCCATGTGATATTTGACATAAACACACTGTGTGCACTTTCTGTTTTTTTAACGAATTTTGGTTTGAAACTAATATAATATTTTAACGAATATGATTTCTTTCTCTCAACTTTTTTTATTAAAAAAAAAAAAAAAAAGTAATTTTATCACAAGACAAATCAGACCATAGGGAAAATATAGAGCAGGACTCTTGCTTTAGGACCAATTTTTATCCTGTAATTGGGAGAAGACCCACTTATCCATGCACCCAAATAAGCACCCCATGATGTCAGAGTGTCAAAAAGGCTTTTTGAACAAGCTAGAGTGCAGTCCAGACTCCCTGCCCACCTTCATTGTGATTAGTCAGCAGAAACATGTGAATGAACAAAGGACAGGAATCGGTGACCGCTCTGACGGCAAGTCTCACTTCCTGTCTTTCTCACAAAGTTTTTGTTGTAGTAAATCTGTTTTCAAGGATGAGAATAAAATAATTTCATTATTATTATTATTATTATTTTTTTTTTTGGATTTTTTCCGGATTTTCTCCTTAATTTTAGTCGTGGCCAATTCCTCCCCATCACTAGGGGGGCTCCCACATTAAGGCTACTTTTACCATTCAGCCGGGAGGGCCGAAGACTATCACGTGTTTCCTCCGAACCGCGTGACGCCAGCCGACCGCATCTTTTCGAACTGCTTGCTCACGCACCGTTAGGGGCGGAGTAACACACTCGGAGGAAAGCGCTAGCCGCTCCCTCCGCGTGCGCGAGCTCACAGACGCCCCTGATTGGCTGTAGAGCCGAAGGATGAGAATAAAATCATTTCAAAGCATTTATGTAACCTACCTCATTGTGGGTGAGTCAAAAATCATCCACACTCTGGCTGTATCATTTATTTTAATTAACTTTTTGAAAAGACAAGTACATTTTTGCTTGTGTATCGCTTTTCAATACACTTTTCTCAACGAGCTTTCGTATTCCCATATTAAAAAAATGTTTTAGGCCGAACTGCGAGCCACGAATGCACTTCTGTCTATACACTTTCCTTAGAAGTAAATCTTTATCCTTGTAGGGCTGCTTTCAGAGGACTAAACTTGCTAAGTCCAATGATGCAAGATCAGGACTACATCATCAAGATCAGGCTTTAATATGTCAAAAAGAAGATTTTGTGAATGTCGACAGTGTGGGCAGAAGGCTGTCGTAGACTGTTTCATGGGCAGAACATTGAATTTCTTTATCCAGAACACTTCAACGTTTAATAATACATAGGGCTGCAACAACGAATTGATTAAATCGATAAAAATCTATTACTAAAATAGTTGGCAACGAATTTCATAATCGATTCGTTGTGTCGCGCGACGTGGAGACATTTAATTATAAAAAAAAAAGCCTTTACACTCAAATTCTTTACATTTTACACTGTATGCGTGTGTTGAGCGCGGAGCGGAGTGAACACACTTGGTGTTGCGTACTGATGATAGTAGAGTTCGGCGCCTCATAGACAGGGCGGAGCAAAAAAAAAAAAAACGAGTGAAGGTAGAGGAAAGATACATAACAGAGGCAGAGAAATCGGTAATCGTCTCCCCTGCTGGGTCTTAGTCTCTTACTGGTATAATCGACCTCCGTGCACGCGTGTACTGTTTACTATAGCACTGTGACCACGTGTGTGCGCGTAAAACATATTTTATTTTGTGTCTGTATGCCTGTGTGTACAGCGCGTGTGTAAAGCAAAAGCAAGTCTCATTAGAGACGTTAAAAATCCATTTTCTCTCTCAGCTCAAGGCTTAGCCTGCTCTTTGCCTGCTGTGTGTGTCTGCCTCATTGGACACCATGCCACACACAGACCCCTCCTACTTTCACCTTCACAGACACACACACTCTTTCTCTTTGCTTTACACAGAAACACTGCTCTGTCGCGATTCTTTTCAAAGGTAAAGTGCAGGTTAATTTGTTTTATTTTTACTTTACAGCAGTGATTCAGTAAGTGTGTTTTACGAGTGCTTTGAAATATGAGCCCACTTCTGGGACGAATTATGCTTGTAATCCAAGGTTCCACTGTATATATTTGGCAGATGTAAAGCATACATGTCTGTTTTTTGTGCTAGTCCATTTTTATTTTATTTTATTATTATTATAACAGCTCAAGGAACAACATGTTTGTGCACTTTCTGAACATTATAGTTCTGTTTTTGAATAAAGGGTTGGAAATGAATGCTTTTCTTGTTTTTTTTGTTTTTTATCCTATTCATCAATGAATCAGAAAAAAAATTGGCAGATTAATTGATTATTAAAATAATCGTTAGTTGCAGCCCTAATAATACACAGAAAGTCTTCAATAAATTACGGTACCAAGTTCACACACCACGCACACAAAAAAATTAATAAATAAAAACATAACTGCATGCTGCTCTTCCATGCAAATCACAAGTGGGCAACCATTTTTGCTCGTACCTCAGTTGCAAATAAACTGATGCAACACGTTCACACCTGCTGACTGGGGAGATGGAGCGAATAACGTTTGGCTCACCTTCATCTACTCTACAAAGAAATAAAATGAGGCAGTGTTTATCTTTAATCTTCAGTTATTAAATATGTTTAACAGGCTGATCAGTTGGAGCTGCACTAAGCTCTTCAGCACAGACTCTGTAGAGATCAGGAGCAGCCAAGTACTGTTTTGACTATTCAAGTTTAAATCATCGTATGGGACAACTTAGAGAATAGTCATGAGTGTTCCTCTTTAATGAAGCACTGTGGAAATGGTTAATTAGGCACCATCAGGCCTATTCAAACTGGATTAGTTTATCAAGTCAAGTGTAATACAAGCGCTAAAAAAAGAATTTCATCCAGACAGAAAAAAAAAAAGTGTATTTGTTTAACATGCAGACAGACTTAATCAGATCAGGTTATCAGATAACCTTAAAATTTTGGTAAAAAGCAGGAAGTAAGGTAACTTGGCTTTAATTTTTCTCAGAGAAGGATTAAATAAAACAAACAAACAAAAAAAACCAGTATGATCAGTCTGGACAGGAAGTAAGTCACAGAAGAGCACCTGTAAAATAGGAAATTACCCAGCGACCCCATGTAAATGTAATAGTGAGTTAGGATACGGCGTTGTCAGAGAAATGATCATGCATCATAGAGGAGTTAAGACCTGCGGCCTTAGGACTGATAGGGTGACATCTAACCAGTTTAAATCCTCTGCGACAATGATAACCTACAAGCATGTTCTGGCAGTTTCAGAAAATAAACTCTGGTTAAGCACTTATCTAGAATCCACCAATTGAAGGAAGGCATGGAGGCACACAAAACCCGCAGGATAGCTACAAAAGCGATATTTGTGATATTTGCACACAAATAAGGAAATTTGTTTAGAATTATTATTGAGATCATCTCATACAGTGTGCTTAAGCAGCTTAAGACCTTCCCAATGTCCCTTTATGATTTCATAAAAATTATGGTTTGAGTTCTGTTTAGAAGTTATATCAGTTTCGTGCATTAACACAATTTAGTGCAACAAAACACAAGAGTATGGTGTAAAATTATATGATAATAACCAGTAGAGCTGAGGGTCATAAATAAACAGTTGATTCAATTCGATTTGTTGTTTGGGCGTTGACATTTAATGTTCAATTCTAATGTTTGTCTAATTTGTCTCAAGCTGCTATTTTTCTTTCAACTTTTGAATGATTTAAAAACTTCTAGAATTATCTTTCTTATCTTATTGATTCTCATACAAAGCGATCCTGCCAAGCTTGCTTCCTCTTCCACACGCCAGTCCAGGAGGTGGTGTCATGGGTCCACCCGCACATAAACTCAACACATGAAGAAGCAATGCTCTCTCAAAATACGGGTATTTGAGCAAGATGGGAGTAGTTTGTAATTCATTATGGCAAAAATAATAATAATGATTTTGGTCAATATTGATCTTATTGATTGGCACAGATACTTTGACTTTGGAAACATCATGCATTTATTGAATAAAAATTTTGGGGGTTTTAATAGTGAATTTCTTGAAACGGTAAAATGATAGAGTGATGAAGAGAGAGAGTTAGAGATCAGCCTAGATGAGAGTAAGTTTGGTCTCACTGCAACGGATTACAAAACTCACTTTAGAGGAGTCGATTTTTGAGTCATGAACTGAATTATTTTTCATTTTTTAAAAAGTACAGAATGAGACGTAATTATTATTATAAAAATTATGTGCACACTGTTGAGCACACGAAAATATCAGGAGTGAGCCCTACATCTCTACATTGCACTATGGTGCTTAAAATGGGGAGAAATCTGTACTGATCATGGATCAACTACAGTCTGTCATCACTAGCTTTTAGCGAGGGACAAACATGCCAGATTTATCTCGTTAGAAGCCAAACTTAGAATGGAATGTAAAGACTGAAACATTGCACAGCCCTACAAAATCATTCTAGGAGTTATACCTATTTCTATGTGACTGCTAACCAAACTATTATAAAACTAAAAATAGTAATAATCTGTAAGCAGTCCAAGTGCATTTTGCGCTCAGCTCATCACTCTGAACACTGTGCCTGTGTTAGCCAATAGGTGCTTGCTTGAGGAATTGGAATCAAGCTTAAGAAGTTTCTCTCATAAAAAAAAAAAAATTATTATATATATATATTTTGCGAGTAACCCAGTTTGCGAGCGTTCAGGAAGATGAGCAAAACTTTTAATAAATTTTATTACATTATAAATAATTATATTATTATATTATATATTAATTATTATATTAATTTTGATAAACGAGCGAGTCTTAATATATACGAGTACCGAGTATCATGTGGCATGCATTAGCCGAGCGTCATGTGATCACATCTGAGCCAATTGTTCTTCTCTCGCGCGTGCTGTGGAATTGTGGGTAATCATCTCGCATGCTCTGTCTCAGTGCGCGTGCGTCACTCATATAGTCAAAATTCATGTGCGCGTCTACTGTTTACTATAACCCTATGACCACATGTGTCCGCATAAAGCATCTTTTATTTTGTGTGACTTTCACACACAAACACACTTCTATACTCAGAATTCTCTGTTATATTTGTGTATTTTTGGTACTGTGAAGTGAAAATAATTACGGAAAACTTTTGTCAACTACTGTTTAATTTAAAATTGACAAATGAATTGCTTGACATGTCCGCTGCATCTCAATCTTACCAGCCAGCTTCCACACACAAACAGAAGACATGACCTGACAATTAACAAATATAGGTGAAGAATGACCACAAGTAATTTGTGTTATGAATGATTTAATTTCTTACATGTGCGGAGCTGTAAGTTGCAGTGCGGCAGCAGTGATGCTCAGCTAACCGGCTAAGCAGTGAGCAGGCTTTCATTTCCTGCATAAACTTTTCCTAATTTAGCTGTTCACAAAAAGTGAAAGGATATTTCAAACGCTTACAAAAATGTTTATAAATTTGAAGTGAATTATACGGATATTCCTTTTCTTTACCTGAAGAAAAAAAGGCGCAGTGTGTTCTTAAGGTGGACTGTGGGAGCACTACACCTATGCTTATTAGGCTCCATCACTGAACATGTGCTAATTCTGTTGCTAAGTAACAGCGCCGTCGTGTAAACAGTCAGAAAGTTGGATTTTGAATTGTACAAGTGAAGGCACATTGTTGCGTGGTTAAAGCTAGACTATATTTACTCGGATCACAACGCACGCCAAACTGGACGTCCTATATTGAATGGTCTGTGACAAATACCTGTACTGTACCAATGTACACATGTAGTGTTTACAACATGATAGTCACAATATGATGGAAATAAAAATTCAGTGACAACAATGTGCAGAATACTAATTTGTTGCTCTTTTTCCCTTTTCTGGCATTGCTTTGATTAAACATGTAACAACAACCATATATTGTTTGTAGCAAAGTGCAAATAACATATTTCTCAAAAACATGATTGTCACATTTTAATGTTATCACTGATGCGCATGCCGAGGTTCATGCTAGTATCCGAAGCAGTCGATCAGAATCAGCTTCTTCCACTTTCTGATTGGCTGGTTTGTTCACATGTCATGAGTTGAGATGACATGGGTGTAGATAAAAGGGTGTAGGTAAAAGACTGACTGTTGTTGGACTGATTGAAATACAATAGCAGCACATGAAATTTATTTATTTTTTTTATCCGAAATGAGTCACAATATATAGTATTACACAGTAAATTGTACATTGCCTGAACTCAACTCACCCTCTTGTGTGCAAATGTGCAACTTAATAGAGAAAATTATTACCAAAAACAATAATTACAGTTAATATATTTTTAATTGTTTAAATTGTTACGGGCAACTAATTAACTATTGAAAAATCATTAACATCCCTTGTACAAAGTAATTGTACCTAGTGTGGAAAAGTCAAGCTCATGATTACTCGGAGAGATCAAACTCAAGTTGCTCGAGTTGGCTATTTTGCAGTGGTGGGATTTCCAACACCATTTGTAAACTGACTGTGAGGGTTGCGGGTGTCACGGGGGTGCTGGTGAGATCAAGTTTTATATTTAACTGACCATTTCAGACCTGCCAACGTTTTCTTAACACATTTTAACAACATAAAGGAAAATTATGCCAAAGAGCAAGCTTATATTTTCTTTAATTAAAAAATGGCAGATGTGCCCATACACTATAGCCCAAAATAAAGAGGCTATAGAAAATATTGTTTGATGTTTCATTTTTTCTATAGTTACTTTTGCTCAATTAGCAAAAACCTTTAACACTCAAAGTGCTGAGGTTAAAGAAATTAAAAGTTATATAATGCAAAGATATTATATAAAATAATGTTACCCAGGAAGGCTGAGGCTATATAATGCTTATTGCCTAGAAAATACTATAATATTTTGGCAAATAAAAAATAATTAGTAGTAAATTTTATTGTATATTACATAAGCTCCAAAAGATGAATGAAGAAGACTTCAGGTACTGTGGCTATATGTATTTGTTCTGATGCATTAGTTCTGTTTGGAGGTTTTTAGACTTTTGAGATAGACTTGGAGATAAAGTCAGAGAGGCCAGATTGAGGTTGTTTGGACATGTTCAGAGGAGAAATGGTGAATATATCGGTAGAAGGATGCTGAGGTTTGAACTGCCAGGCAGGAGGTCTAGAGGAAGACCAAAGAGGAG
>JAOVVA010000052.1:10742253-10754287 GCA_028565275.1 Leiocassis micropogon | reverse complement strand
TATATTTTTTTTTTTTTTTTTTTTTTTTTTTTTTCATTTTTTACAAACATCTAAGCTTTTTTTTTTATCTTTCATTCTGTGTAGGTGTATTATGCAAAAAAGAAGCGACGGCATCAACAGGGTCATTGTGAAGACTCCAGCCATAAGAAAGAGAAGAAAGTCTTCAATGATGGCTATGATGATGACAATTTTGACTACATTGTCAAAAATGGAGAGAAGTGGATGGACCGTTATGAAATCGACTCTTTAATAGGAAAGGGTTCATTTGGGCAGGTACGGTCTATCACACAGTCATGTTATATGCAGATAGCAATGTCAAAGCCACTGTTTTTATTGTATTTAAGGACCTTACTGCGCAAACAAGACTAGCCAGGTCCAACTGGACAATGTAGTATATAACCCGTATACTAATACAGCGGTACCTCGGCATAGGAATTTAATCCAGTCTGGAGGCGAGTTCTTTAGATGAAATTTGATATTGGGAAATGCATTTTCCCATAAAAAATAATGTAAATGCAGATAATCTGTTCCAGCCATCCAACGGTATTACCAATATCACCAATTTCCAACACTATAATTATATTTTTTCATATAAAAACAGTCAAAACATTTAGAAATGTAGAAACACGTAAATGAAGTAAAATAAGGAAATAAATGGACATTAAACCTGACTTGGGACCCATGGTCCTATGGTGTTATGTCTTCACTAAATCTTGCACAAAATGCAAAATGTAAAATTGCTTGGCTTTCCACTGAGGCAAACAAGTTTTGGGCAGCTCCCGGACATACACACAATTTGTTTGGTTTGTCTCGGTTCTGTAGCTCGCATTCCAAAAAATGCTTCACATGGTAAGCCAAATTTCTTTCGAAAGTTCGGTTCAGTTCAGTTCGGGCAAAATTCTTAATTCACATGCCGAGGTACCACTGTATTTTGATTGCTGATATTTACATGTAAATTCCCCCAAAACCTTGACCATAGTTTTGGGATTTAGCGTTTCAGTGAGATTCTCAACAGATTAGTAGCCAGTTTTACCGATCTGGCTAAACATGCCTCAGTCTTTGCTAGCTAAGGGTGATTTTCTTACACAGTGAATCTCGCATTGATCTTGTTTATTAGATAGTTAGAAGCCATTGTTAAACTGATGTAAGCGTAATCTATTTAGTTTGCAAAGGAATGTGTGCTGATAAAATGTCTGATGCCCCTGTTCTACTTGTTCTACTGTCTGAATGCACATCTCATTATTGATACTATAATATCCTCCACTCTTTTGGAACGGCTTTTTCGGAGCATGGCATTGAAGCTTTAGTGAGGTACGGTTCTGATGTCAGGTGATGGTGTTCCAGTTTATCCCCAAAGATGTTCAGGTCAGGGTTCTATGCGGGCTGCTCAAATTCTTCCGCTCCAGTCTTCATGGAGCTTGCTTTCTGCACAGGGCCATTGTCAGGTTTTGGCTTCTTAGTTTCTTAAAGCTACAGCATACAGTGACTTTCTAACTGTGCATCAGCCTTCATGGCAAGAGTTTGAGGAAGGCCCACATATAGGTTTAATGGGCCATGTGTTTGAGTAGTGTAGGGCCTGACACCACATAATATTTTATTGTAATGTTTAAAAGACTTCCTTGCAGTGTCATTTCTGAAACTTAAATGATGTGTGTTAATTGTATTCTTGCAGGTTGTTAAAGCTTACGACCGTGCCGAGCAGGAATGGGTAGCAATCAAGATTATCAAGAACAAGAAGGCGTTTCTGAATCAAGCTCAGATTGAAGTGCGGCTGCTGGAGCTCATGAACAAACATGATACAGAAATGAAATATTACATAGGTATTCAAAAATTCAGACAGCATCTTAAATCTTGGTGTACATGGTTCATAATGTATGACTGAACAAGCTGTTATACGTCTGTCTATGTTTCTGTTCATGTATTTTTTACATTGTTTCCAGTAAAATAAGAAATTTTCAGTCTTTCAATAATTTGGTATTTCTCTCTCTCTCTTTTTTAATTTTTTTAGTTCATCTGAAGAGGCACTTCATGTTCCGAAATCACCTTTGCTTAGTGTTTGAAATGTTGTCATACAATCTGTATGACTTGTTGCGAAACACAAACTTTAGAGGAGTTTCTTTAAACTTGACACGGAAGTTTGCTCAGCAGCTCTGCACAGCACTGCTGTTTCTTGCCACTCCTGAACTCGGCATCATCCACTGTGACCTCAAGCCAGAAAACATCCTACTATGTAACCCCAAGAGAAGCGCTATTAAAATAGTGGACTTTGGAAGCTCCTGCCAGCTAGGACAGAGGGTACAGTTATACTTTTCTCATCTTATTTATGTCTCACAAACAGCCAGAATGTGTCAACATACTTGGCAAATAAAACCCGATTCTGATCTTGTGTAGTGGTGTTTTCTTGATTATTTATGTGTAATTGCATATGCTTTTCAGATATATCAGTATATCCAGAGTCGGTTCTACCGCTCCCCTGAAGTGCTATTAGGAATGCCATATGATCTGGCAATAGACATGTGGTCTCTGGGGTGCATACTGGTGGAGATGCATACAGGAGAGCCTCTGTTCAGTGGTGCAAATGAGGTGAGAATTCATAAAATCTGGTAACTTTAGATTTTTTATTATTATTTTTTTTTTAACTACAATAAGTGTGGCTACAATGCACTACTTGTTTAGTTTGGTCTGGGGTATTCTTAAGTAAATGCCCATGGCACACTGAGGAGTTCATTCTAATTGTGCAGTCTGTTAAAGACGGTGTACAGGATATTCAGTTTGGTGTTGTTGTTTCTATTTATATAATTGTCAACATAACATATATGTATGGAGAATAAATTTTTTTTTTTTCCTTTTAAATACAGGTGGACCAAATGAACAAAATAGTTGAAGTCCTTGGGATCCCACCCAGTCACATTATGGACCTAGCACCAAAAGCCAGAAAGTTTTTTGAAAAGTTGTCAGATGGGACGTGGAGCATCAAGAAGACCAAAGATGGGAAAAGGGTGTGATATATTACCGAATATATTTCTATGGAAATATGGAATATATTACTCTGCATTTAACAGAGCATAAACTTCATGTTCATTACTAAGATGTTTGTTTCTCTGCCAACAGTACAAACCCCCAGCTTCTCGGAAACTCCACACCATTTTGGGGGTGGAGTCTGGTGGTCCCGGAGGTCGAAGGTCTGGCGAATCTGGCCACGCAGTGGCTGACTACTTGAAGTTCAAGGACCTTGTGCTGAGAATGCTGGACTACGACCCCAAGACTCGAATCCAGCCCTACTATGCGCTCCAGCACAGCTTCTTTAAGAAGACTGCTGATGAGGGAACGAACACAAGCAGCAGTGTTTCAACAAGTCCTGCACTTGAGCATTCGCAGTCCTCAGGGACCACTTCTAGTACATCCTCAAGCTCAGGTGCTCTGCAAATAGCCATCCACTTTGACTACTCAGTAATCCCTACTTATAGCAAACAAGTGACTCAATGAGTGCTATTAAGAGGTTTCACCTCAATCTGTCAATGAGAACATCAGAATGCATCTTCATTCAGCTTTTTCATAAAAAAAAGCAGGGTATTTGTGCATTAAAATAAGTTGCACTAAGGCTCACTTTATCAAGTATGCGTCTCTTGGTAATGTACTGTTTAGGTTAGGATCTAGATTGATTTTAGCCAAATTACATTTTTCTATGTTGAGTCTTTTTTTTATTTAAATGGTACATTATATAATATTTACAACAGCACAAAGCTAAATTCCTGCAAAAAATTTGCTTGCATGTTTATTAGTTAAAGCAAAGGCATATTATCTGTAATTTAGTCCAGTTGACCTGCAAACGAATAAGGAGTTGCTCATCTCATCAGCTCAACCCCCAATGTCCCATTAACCTTATGAACAAGCTGCAAAGAAACATATAACTGTTCAAAAATAGTCATAACTCACTAGCCCTTTTTTCTTAAGTCAATGAAGCAATGATATGCACATTATTGAGCAACCATCTTAAAATCCAGCCTATCAATTATTTTTTTAATATAGATTTAAATACAAATTTTAACGCATTTAATTATAGATATTGTTGATTTGGAAAATTGTCATTTCGTTCAAAAAAATTTTTAACATATAATTGACCTCTCTAGCAGCATGTCATAAACTATCATAAGGTTTTTGTCAAAATGTTTTCCATTTCTGTTTAAATACTTATCTTTAATGTATGGTTCCAGGGTCAAGCACGATTTAATTTTATATTTCAGAATTTATTTGAAATGGCTGATTAATGTGAAAAAGCAAATTTTCCATGATTTCAGGAGGATCATCTGGAACAAGCACCAGTGGCAGAGCAAGGTCTGATCCCACTCACCATCATCGGCACAGTGGGGGGCACTTTAGCACAGCAATGCCAAGCATAGACTGTGATAACCTCCGCCCTCAGGTCAGTCGAGTTTTTTATTATTATTTTTTTTTTTTATCAATCAGCTCTTTAAAAGGCTAAATACAAAAACTTTAATGGGAACACCTAGAACAATACTATGCCTTTGACAGTAACTCTCAACATGAATATGTGTTTTTAGGTGATATTTATGCAAAAGAAAAATACTACATTTACACACTGTGGCTTTAATGAAGAAAATTATTTGATATGGTGAGGTTTTCCCAAAATGGCAAGGGAGGGTTTTGTACTTTTTATCTGTAACTTGATCTATTGCTTTATTGATTTTCTACTTCATGTGTTGTATATAAATGGTCATGCCTGTTTTTCTTTGTCTTACAGAAAAGACAGCCTTACCATCCCCCTGTGCTATGGACCGATGGTGTTGGCCCAGAGGTTGTCGCTGTAGAGACGCATCCAGTGCAGGAGACCACCTTTCATGTGCCTCCCCAGCATCCTAAAGCATTACATCCTCATCATCATCATCATCACCACCACCACCAACACGGACAGGTCATAACAGCATTTCCCCGGTCACGGCTCTACAACTCGCCCACCAACAGCACCTTCACACAGGACTCCATGGAGGTTGGGCATGGCCATTTGTCCATGACATCTCTGTCTTCCTCTGCCTCCTCTTCCTCCACCTCTTCCTCTTCCACAGGAAACCATGGCCACCAGGTGTACCAGTTCCGCCAGGGGCCCACCACGGCCCTGGACTTCAGCCGAATCGGGAGCATGGGTTTGGGTGCCTTCTCAAATCCCCGTCAAGAAACTGGCGTCGCTGGACATCCTACTTACTCGGTTCCCTCCAACACGGGACCCGGGCACTTCATAACAGAGGGACATTTGGGAATGAGACAAGGCATTGATAGAGATGAGTCTCCGATGACTGGAGTCTGCGTTCAGCCGAGCTCCATGGCTAGTTCGTGACTAATCTGGAAATGTTTTGTTTTTTTCTGTATGTGGTTATTATGAATTTTTTTTTTTTTCTAGGTGAGATTTTCCTTTTCTCCTATTTTTAAATGGTGCATAGAGAACAAAAAGCTGCTCACTTTTTAGGGGAGATATCACTGAAACGCTACAACTGAAGAGTATTTAAAGTATATGTATTTCAGATCTCTCTTTTCCACTTAACAGACACATTCGTAATACTGCAAAATGTCCATCATAAAATTGCATCTGCCAGTTCACTCACTACACATAGTACGCATGTCCCACTCGTGGTTTGTTAATTTTTTTTTAATCGGTTTTTAGTATTTCAGAGCCAAGAACTGCCACACAGCTATCTACATGTAAAGCAATGCAAAAAAAACGCATCCTTTTAAGTTACAACAGTAAAACATTTAGCATTTTGTTTTCTTGATAATTTATTTACCCTTTATTTGAAAGGAGTTCTCAAAGGAGCTGTGTTTAAAAACATGTAGTGTGTGCAGGAAGAAGTACTCTCAGTGGTCTTTGGTGTTGTCTGTATTGTGTAACTGTGAGAAGCGTGTGCTCAGACTGTGGGAGCAGAATGAGCTGCAGTAATGTTCAGGCTGAGCCATGTCTCACCATGTGTTCCAGTTATGGAGAAGATGCACTGAATGGGGTCAGATACAGATTAAGGGTTGTGTTGTTCAGAACCCTGTTGGCCTTACGATTTTTGAACATTTGATCGAAAAGAACATGGACAATACTGTTCAGATAAAGACGCCTTTCCTCTCCTTTTAACGTAAATGATCATTATTTGGAGGAATGCTGAGTAAAGTAAACAGTAATCAAGAGGTTATTAAGAGGCCTTTATTTAACAAAGGGACTTAAGGGACTCATAATTACAGGGTCAAGTGTTTTAATCGTGACTTCCTATAATTTTTCTTTTTATCAAAATGGGAGGATTTCACAAAAATTAGTCTACCCTATAAGAGATGCTTGATTTTTATTTATTTGTTCCTTTTCCTTTTGATTGTACACTTTCCATTGAACACTGTTTACTTAAATTTGCATATTCACATTTTAGTACAGAAATCTTCACTGAAATTTGTGACTGCCTTTCTCCCCTCTTGAATTATGCTGTGAACTTTACACATTTTTTTAAATACCAAAGTAATTGGGTTTTTTTATGGTTCTGTAACCAATAATGTAGCAGTTCACCACTCCAACACAGTGTTTTATTAAATGATCAGTTTTGTCCATACCAAAAGTCTATCAACTACTTTTGTAAAAAAAAAAAAAAAAAAAAAAGAAATGGAAATTTTGCAGAGCTTGGTTGAATTGTTGTTTGGTTACACATCAAAACCCTGTTCTTTTCTTTTCATTTTGGTTTTTAAACATCAAGCAGTTGGGACATAACTTGGCACAACACTGCTGCTCTGCAGGTTACGGAGTAGCTGTAAAAGATTACAAGGATGGGGGGAAAAAAAGTTGAAATTGTCCATTGGTGGGTGATGCTACGTTTTTCTACTTACTTTGGATGATATGATGATTTTTATCAAAGTACTATATTTCAGCTGAAATATTTAGGCAGTCTACTGTAGCTACTATGAGTACAAGTTGAGTTTGTCAAACATTTTGTTTGGTGCTTGTTTCCCCATATACTTGTTTGACCAGAGTCTAAATATGGCACTGAGGGCACATGGACATATGCATGTTTCTGAGAGATTCAATGTTTTCAAAATCACTTTGCAGTCAAAGAAGCAATTGGCAATTGTTGATTAATTGCATAAGCAATCTCACCCACGATTTCTAGTAGAACAGGTTGTGAAGTGTTCTCCACCCGTGCTCACACTTACTTGCTGCATTGGGTATTAACCAAGACCAATTTCATGCATATTACCAATGAATCTTTAGTGTCCTGCTGCCAAGTCAGGTAACAGGATGCTGCTGTACATGAAAGTGGTGTTTATTTTGCCGATGGCATCTTTACCCTCTTACAAAACAAATGATGTTTGATATATTTACATATTCTGAAAAGAGTAATGAGGGTGAGAAATGGTTCATATAAATGTTAAATGGCTTTTAAAAAAATAGTTTTTATAAATGGCCCCATTTGAGTGGGGAACACAGCAGTTTGCTGAGCTCAAAACATTCCAAAATAAACCTGGAAAAAAACTGAACGGTTATTAAGTGTCTACCTGTTTTAGCTCTGATTTAGTGTCGTTTCCTGAAATGCAGCCCCTTTTTAATAGTTGAAATAGACTTGATGTATATATATTTATATTTTTTAATAAAGGAAATACAGAATTCGCTACATTTCTCCTGGTATATAATTATGGCTGTTTTGGCTATAATTTTGAAGTTTTCCTTTGGGTCACACAAGTATAAAATGTTTTTATAGAAAAAATTATAGTGTAGATAGGGGAAAATGTCAGATTTTTCTCACACCGTTGTCCATTTTGAAAATATTTAACTGAGCCGAAAGTAATAATGCTGTGATCTGCCTCTAAATTAATACAAATATGATCTTGGATAATCTTACTCTGTTAATGCTTTGTGGAGACATGCCTGGGATCGCAAATCCACTGTAGCATATTACTCTTAACTGTTTAAAGATGTTCATGTGTACACTGCTTTTTGGAAACTTGGCTCTGAATGTTGTACTGCCATTTGTCAGAGTCTGGTCAGTAGTATTGTTTCACATATGTATTAAGCTAAAAAATGTTTTTCACTTAAAATGAGGTGTAATTTTAGACAAGAGAAACAATTTCTAGTTAATGGTCGTTCAAGTCTTAAGTTGGTGTAACAAATAAAGAGAAGCGCAAATTTATACACTCACTCCCACTATTATAGGAATATCTTTACATCTATCTTTGCTCTTTCATGCACTTATTCAATTAGTAAATTATGGTATACTGCAGCAGTGCAATTCGTATCATGCACATACAGATCAAGAGTGTTAATGTTTGTTTAAATATGAGAATGAAGAAAAATGTGATTAAAATTAAGATGTAATCGAGGGATCAGTGATTTAGACCATAGTATTGTGGTGTGGCTAGACTGTTTACCTCCTGGGATTTTTACAGTTAGCCAAATTTAAACAAAATTGTATAACATACAGTAAAAATAATATTTGAAAAAAACATCCAGTGAACAGCAGTTCTGGTTTCAGCTGATGTGAAGGTAACTTCAATGACCACTCAGTGGAAGATTAGAGGAAAAAACATGACCTGGTCTTTTTCCAGCACTCATCTGTCCAGTTTTTGTCCATGATTGGCCACTGATTCCTGTTCCTTAGCTGACAGGAGTGGACACAGATATGGTCTTCAGCTCAGCTTCAGTCTACAAATCTTGTAGATTTGGTGTGCTATGTGTTCCAATGTGCTTCCCTGCTCACCACTCCTGCATTTAAGTTCCGTCAGCCATTCTTGTTTTGACCTCCCTCCATACAGAACTACCACTCACTGGTTGTTTTTTGCCTCTCACACCATACGGTAAACTGTATGGGCTATCATTTGTGAAAAATCCATCGAGATCAGCAGTTCTTGACCTCTACCTGCATGATTTTATGCCTTGTACTGCTGCCATACGACTGCCTGTGAGCAGGTGTACAGGTGTTCCTGATAATGATAACTGGGAGTATAAATTATAAATCATTTAACTGGAAATTGAGTCATTTCAACTTGCATTATCTCCACGTCATGGCCAAAAATAGTGGACACGTGACTATCAAAGCCGAATGTGGTTGTTCCACAAACTGTTGTCACAGAAACTAAAACACAGATGCTTAGGATGTCTTCGTATGCTATAGCGTTGCAATTTTTCTTCACTGGAACAAGACTTTCTCTTCACTGGAGGCCCGAACCTGTTCCAGCATGACAAGGCCACTGTGCACAAAGCATGTTTCATGCACAAGTGCTTTGCCAAGAATTCTCGTGAACACTCAACCCAGTGAACACATGTGAGATGAACTGGAACACTGAGTGAGTCCCAGGACGTCTTGCACATCACTGCTGAATTATCACAAATCTCTCCACAGCCTTGCTACAAAATATGGTGGAAAGCCTTCTCAGAAGATTGAATGATGTTATAAAAGCAGGAAACTAAATCTGAAGAGAAATGTTCATATGCGTATGATGATCGGATATCTCCAAACAAAAAAATAGAACGAACAACGGAACTTGTAGTTATTTAAACAAACAGAAGCGCTCTGTGAAGCATGCGGCTCGTTGGTCTAGGGGTATGATTCTCGCTTCGGGTGCGAGAGGTCCCGGGTTCAAATCCCGGACGAGCCCATTATTTTTAAGGTTTCCTTTATAAATGTGAGAACAATGGACGAATCAAACGGTGTGCTTTGTTATACTAAACAAAACTCGGTAGTGAATTAAATTGACATTATAGCCATTTATCAGCGCAAATGCTAATTTAACACCAGCTGTCTTGCTAACACCGTCTCACCTCAACAGACCTAAATTAGGAAAGGCTGAGCGGCATTTATTATCTAACATCCTGTATTGTGGTGTTTATTTCTAATAACCCTTTAAACTACATTCATACTGTATTATCTATAGTTTTTTTTATTAGTTTCATTCTGTTTAACAGACGTTCCTCGTCACAGAAGCATTATGGGACGTCTTTCGCGATGCATTCTGGGATAGCAGCTCTGTGCATTGTTAGCTGTTTAGCTAGCTGTGTAGTAGCTGTGCGTACAACACTGTTTTATTTGAATACACATAAATAATGCTTGGATTATAAACCTTAAGAGTATATTTATATCATTATTATAAACAATGCCCAATTTCTGTGCGGCTCCAAACTGCACCCGGAAAAGCACGCAGTCTGATCTGGCTTTCTTCAGGTTTCCAAGAGACCCTGAGAGGTAAGTGTGCTGCTAGCAAACTGTCACGTTTTACACAATAAAACTATCACTAAGGTGCTAAAGAGGAAATAAACAAGCGCGCCATCGGGCTAGCAGATTAGCTTGAATGAGACGAAAAAACAAGTGAACGCTAGCTAGAAAAAGCTAAGTTAGAAGAGCTAGTGCGCTTGTTTGTTTTACCACCTGTACTCCTACAGCTTTACTTCCGGATCACGCTCTCATGCCGTCTCTCCATTGGTCTGTGTTTTGCTTTGTGAACATTCTCAGCCAATCAGTGCGCAGAAGGCCGGATTTGTTAGAATACGGGTGGATAGAAGGTGTTGACTCATGAGGATTGAGTGATTCTGGCAAATAATTTTTATTTGTTTAATGCTTTTAATATTAAACATATTTCAAATATATTATAAATATAAACTCCCCGAGACACCATTCAGTCACCTTTAGCGAAAATGATTTCTTGTGCTTTCAGAAGCACTCTTTGACAATTTGAGTTGTGGAATTTGGCCGTTTCATCAGGGAAGAAAAAACTCCATAGATGTGATAACCTGGTCATTTAGTACATTTTATTGCCACATTATCTAGACCTGACCAAATGAAGCAACCCCAGATCATAACACTGCCTCCAGAGGCTTGTACAGTGGCCACTATGCATGATGGGTGCATCACTTCTTAGTGCTTCACTTCTTACCCTGATCTGCCCAGACCTAAACCTGGACTCATCAGACAACATGACCTTTTTCCATTGCACTAAAATCTAAACTTTATGCTCTCTAGCAAATTGAAGCATTTTTGTGATCAGTTTCACTATCCAGTGGTTAACTTATGGCCACACAGCAGTGTAGTCCCAATCCTGTGAGTTCTCATCATATTGTGTGTGTGTGTGTGTGTGAAAATGCTCTTACATTCACAATTAAACATAGGTGGGTTTCATTCTGTTAATTAATTCATTTTTTTAACCCTTCAAATTCACCAATTGCTTAAGTGAACCCCATTTATGATTTTTTTTTTTTTTGACCACATTTCCTCCACAAAGTTGATGGTTCAGCGCTATTTTTCCAGGTTTTGATAATGTGTCGAAGGGTTGTTAAGCTAGTTTCAGTAATTTCAAATCTCCTTGGGTTTTTTTTTTTTTTCTTTGCTTGAGGCAGCCCAACAATTTGATCGTTCTGAAATGTTGTGAAGACAAATCTTTCAGTCAAACGGCCAGTAGCTGTAACTGAATGAGAATGTAACGCCTCTGTAATGTCTTGTTCTTGTGGACAGATGTAGGCTTTGGGTGGAGAATTGTCGCCGTGCAGATCTTGAAGAGAAGACTCCTGATCAGCTCAATAAACATTACAGACTATGTGCAAAGCACTTCGAACCAGCGATGATTTGTAAAACGGTGAGTGTTCTTACTTGAGGTAATTACTTAACTATGACTTTAGATCTCTGTGACTCTAGGTCTGACTCTGTACAACTTTAAGACAGACTGTGGGACTGTTACTGTCAATGACTTCAGCACTTTACTTTTTTATGATTTAGGATTGATTTTTTTATATAATTATTAGGACTCTGTGTGATGTTAACATTGTGTGACTTTAGGCCTGATTCTCTCATTGACCCTGATTATAGTACTGACTCTGCGTGTGGACTGTGGGTCTCACTCACTCCACGTGTGGACTGTGGGACTCACTCACTCCGCGAGTGGACTGTGGGTCTCACTCACTCCGCATGTGGACTGTGGGTCTCACTCACTCCGCGTGTGGACTGTGGGTCTCACTCACTCCGCGTGTGGACTGTGGGTCTCACTCACTCCGCGTGTGGACTGTGGGTCTCAC
>JAOVVA010000052.1:10665839-10722969 GCA_028565275.1 Leiocassis micropogon | reverse complement strand
ATATATAATAAATATACTAGGGGGCAGAATCCAGTAGAAGCATATGGGAAGTCATTGAAGGTAGCAGTGTTCTGAGATTTTAAATCACAACATTCAGTAGCGGTAAGTGGCACAGCTAGCACAATAGCACCATAAACTACTGAGTGCTTGACTGTCAGCCTCAAATTACATAATCCATTAAATAATCCCCTGATTATACACTTCATTGTAAGCATGGAATATTGTGCAATCTTTCTAATAAAATGTCAAAAGCTCATGAAATGATGGACCCATCATGCATAGTTGTCACTGTACAAGCCTCTGGAGGCAGATCTGGGGTTGCTTCAGTTGGTTATGTCTAGACTCAGCGACATTATGTAGCAAAATATGTAGTCATCTGACTATCTGAATCTGACTTATCCCATCAATGCATTTTTCATTAATGGACCCAAATAATGAAAGAGTGATTCTGGGAGCATGAGGAATCATTTTCACGCATGAAATGGCCCCAACATTCAGTGCCATAAACAAAGATAAAGGCGGTCAGTATTCGAATGTGTGACGTTTTTTGACCAGGCACTGAACATTACCAGGGGGAAGCCACTGACCATGACCAAAAATACCACAACGGCTTGTCTCACATTTGCCAAAAAATATCTGGATTATCCCTAAGACTTTTGGGGAAATATTCTGTGGACTAAAGAGACAAAAGTCCCGTTACATCTGGCATAAAACTAACACAGCGTTTCATAAAAAGAACATCATACCAACAGTGAAACATGGTGGTGGTAGTGTGAAGGTCTGGGGCTGCACTGAATGGAATGGAAACAAAATTAAGGTTTTGAATTGGCCGAGTTAAAGTCTGGGGTTAAATCCAATTAAGATGACCTTTAACAGGCTGCTTATGCCCAAAAACCTTCCAGTGTGGCTGAATTAAAATAATTCTACAAATGAAAAGACTCATTATTATGAATAGCTGATTGCAGGCATTGCCGCCAAGGGTGGCACAACCAGTTATTAGTTTAGGGGAAATTACTTTTTCACATAGGGCCAGGCTGGTTTGGACAGCTGTTTTCCCTTAATAAATAAAATCATAATTTACAAACTACATAATACTACACAAATATAAAAATTAAAGAAATAAAAAATAAGGCAAATACATTTTCACAGCACTGCATGTATACTTTTTTTTTTAAACTTATTTAACTTGTTTATAGCATACTTATTAATGGCATAATGAATAACTCCAAATTCATCATTAACATGTTCTAGTATTTCTGTTCACAGCAGTCTAAGTACATTTAATCAAAGTAACATTCTGTAACAAATTTCTGACAATATTTTGGGTTTCAAAAATCCTATATATAATTTCCATCTTTCAGTAGCAGTAATAATAATAATAATAATAATAACAGCAAAAACAAAAATATTAACATACAATAACCAAAAATAGTATTAAGTATTAAGAAAACACATGCTATGTATTATAGTTCTCACATTACACAAAAAGAAAAAGATCTCAAAGTTGTCTCAAAAAGTGCCAATTAACTGAAAAAATAGTGAAAAACTGGAAAAAAGGTGACAATGACAGCTTTTGGAGCCATGGCCTGGGTCTCCATACAGTACCTAAACTCAGAAAGTGATGAAGAAGGCAGTAGCGGTCAAGAATCCACCTTCTGTATATGATCTTCAGGAAGCGATCTTTAACTGGATCCACAAGGTTTTGAAGAATAAAGGGCTTCATACAAAATTTAGACTGTTGTATGGCAAGTTCACTAATGAAATAGCAAATTATTCTTATTATCTTGATTGTCATCATCTTGATTACTAACATTACAAGTGTCATGGTGGCTCAGTGGTTAACACCTCCAGGGTTGAGGTTCAAATCATGACCCTGGTCTGTGTGCATGGAGTTTGTCTTGTGTTTTGTAGGTTTCCTTAAGTACTCTTCAGGTCAACTTCTAGAGTGATGCTGACCACACCCGATTATATGATGTCACATAAGTTAATCACGTTAATCTATCAAGCAATTCCACTGTCATGGCTTAGTAGCATAATTTTTCACTAATCAGGACATAAAATTCCTGCTGAGTTATTTCATCCTCTTACGTCCAAAAAAAAAAGAATTATTAAATAAATACAAAAACATTTTTTTTGTTAAAAATAATATGCACCCCCTGTCAGATGTTGCAACAAGGTCATCTTGTGGCCAGTTTAAATATTGCACTTTTATTTTAAAATATTTATTTTTATTGATTTGTTTTTATATATAGATTATTAATTATGGAAATTTCACATCAGCAAAAAAGATACTATAGTGCTGCATTTGAGTTGACATAAATGAATATTTAATGGGTGTAAAAATCTAGTCAAATAATGATTTTTTTAAATTAAAAATTTCAATGGTTGTTTAAAATTGATTCTTTTTTCAATATAGTACAGTGCTGTTTACAATGCTTGATTCTGATCTGACAGATGTTTTTTTTTTCTTTTTAAACTCTGCTAACAAACCTGCTAGCTAAAAAGTGTATATTAGCCTGTTCATCCTAACATCTTATCATTTTTACACCGGGATTTGTATGGAGGATGCTCCAGGTTGGACGATATTTAAAATGTGTCAGGATAGAGAACCGAGAATCCTAGGATATTAGAAATGTGTCATTTTTAAGTAGGCCTACTTTTAGGAGTCTTCAGGGTGAGTGCATCATAGCAGTCCATGGTAAAGCATGCGTTAAAAAACTGCATTATCCACAGAAACAATTGAGCAACATGAAGCAGCACAGTTAAGGCTCTTATTGCTTTGGCTGCAATCATTATTTTCATATAGGTGAAAACAACAATGCTCACAACAACAATAAAAAGTATAACATAAATTGCTGCACGACCATGGATAATAGAACTGATACTCCATATGATAAGAAGCACATATAATTGTGTCTTGTTTGTGCAGAGCAAGACACAATTAACCACATAGCATTTCAGACACATAGCTACCAAAGTCAGAGGTGTACAGGAGGCAAAAAAAAAAAAATTCTGAATTAGAAAACTGACAAAACAAATAACTATGTCCAAAGAGTACTGTAAAAAAAAAAAAAAAAAGTCCCAACTGAAAGTAAGTCCATTACCAAAATGAAAGCAGTGTCCACAAAAAAAGTTTGTTCAAACAAAATATGAGTTTCTTCTCTAAATGCAACCTTTTTTTTTTTTATGTGAATATCATCAAGCAATTTATGTAAAGGAAACTCCCAACCAGGTTCTGCAACAAATACAGCAACAACTTCTCAGTCAAAGGCTTTGAACAGTTAGACGACAAATTAGTGCTTGCATTACTGTTCATTCATGCACTGTGAATTGTGATATTTCTCATGCATTTACACTGAGGTGACAAGCAACACTTTTGTTGCTGTTAATATTACTATTTAATTATTTTTTACAATTTAAATTAGTTTTTTTTTTTTTTTTGGATGACCGACTTTCCTTTATATTCATTCTATTATTTATTTTCTCATTTTATTAGCAACATACTGTTATATAATTTATTATCATTATTATTTTAAAGTTTATATACTTTATATTCGTTTATGTTCACTAATTTGTCAAAGGTCGCACGGCAAAGCCAACATCAAGCTTCACCTCACAAGATGGCGACACTGAAGCTAAACACTAAACAACAAAACCCTGCTAGTTAAATGCATTGTCAATTTGTTTCTGTTGACATTGCATAATCTGAAGGGGTTGGAGGAAAGACTCTTATTTTGTTTCCTGGCCCGATGACACGATCATCCTGCGACTGGAAGCTTAACCCGTTTCCCAAATTGCTCGCAGCTGTCTGTACAAGTGATCATTATGACGTAGACCATATGGACAATAAACACTCTATATAGTGCACTACTTATCCACAAGTAGAGGTATTGAAATCCAGCCCTTATCCCGCGCCCGAGTTCAGTTTCAAGGGACATGTCAGTGTGTACACAAGACTAGTGTTGATGCAAAACAACACACTTTTAATAATTGTTCTTATGTATTTTTACTTTTAGCTTTATTTTTAAGAACACATAGCGGCAAAGGTAAGTATTTAATCTGTCTTGTTTACTGAGATACAGTTTGACTTTTAGTAGTAAAATAAGCAATAACAACAACAGTAGTGAACTGATGAACACTGGAGTGACGTTAGTGGATTGATCTTTAAAAAGTGCGTTATTATATCCAGAGCAGAAGGATTGACCTCATATTAACGCTCATAATACACTAAGCAAAACTCTAGCTTGCTCAATAATGCTAGCAGGCTGCGTTAGCGCAGATAGACATGTAGACCCGTATGTAGATTTATATTTAAGCAAGCGGACATAAAGATGAAGCTTTAAGAAATAAAAGGACACCAGATAGGTGTGATATGTAAATCAGTACTCTACCACAACTATATCAAGTCAAGCAGTTGCAACTGGATGTTTAGTGTGATCATATTCTAATTACAAGCTGCAGTGCTAAAGGTCTTGTATCCAGATGAGATTATTCACTAAAGCAATTTCTTGAGCATTTTTTTTTTTAAAGTAAAGATCTTCTAAGTATTCAAGTGGGACAGAAACTGCAGTCAGAAGTGCAGAATGCTCCAAACAGATCTAAAAGTGGCTTAGGATCAGGCACAATTATTCAAGTTAGAAAGGGTTAGAAGTACACAAATTCAATACTCGAGTAAAAGTACAAGTATTGCTTATCTTTCATTCCGTTACAAGTAGAATTAGAACCTCAAATTTTTACTCAAGAAGAAGTACTTAGTGGTTAGCATTGTCGCCTTGCACCTCCAGGGTCGGGGTTCGAGTCCCTCTGCGTGGATGGAGTTTGCATGTTCTCCCCTGTGCTTGGTGGGTTTCTTCCGCATACACTGGTTTCCGCAGTCCAAGGACATACCGATTAGACAATTTTCAAACTGCCAGTAGTGTGTGAATGACAAACAGGTGTCGAGCTGGCGAACTGATCCCTCAAGTAACTGCCACAGAAATGATAGATATACAGTACCAGGGTGGAGAGTATATATCATCCCAAGCGCTGAGTGTTGTCACCTCATAGCTCTGGGATCCCTGGAGTGTGGGGCTTCTGTGCACATTCTTCCAATGTCCATGTGAATTTTTCCCAGGGTTCTCGGGGTTCCTTTGTAAAACACACCACTAATGCGGATTGGGTACAATAAAATAATATCCCTAAATGAGTGTGTGCGTGGTACCATGGTATAGCCTGGCATTCCAATCATGTCTGTTTTACTTTCATAATATTTGCCTTATTTGTAGCAAATGGATAAAACCATAGGCCAATATTTAACAGCTGGTTTGCCACCGCATGTGGAGGCATTTCCTAGATTCCTCTTTTGTCATAAAGAAGGAAAGAACACAACTATAAGGAATTATTGTATATGCAGTAGCATCAGGTTTTATTCCCTGTAAACAAGTAGCCCAAACATTCCACCATTTTCACCCAGGCATCCTTACTCACATTGTGGCTGAATGAGCACAGCAGCAAAGAGATATTCCATCTCGAATAAGCTATGATGGCCAGGTGTCGACAAACATTATAACGTCATAAATAATGTACACCCACTCACTCTCACTCATTTTCCATACTGCTAACCCACCCCTGCTTGGGGAGAACATGCAAACTCCATAATGTACAATGCCTAGCAAATCTTTGAGTTGTTGCCTGATTCTTAAGTAAACTCTTGCCTCTGTAGGAGCATGGCGAAAAACAGAAATCTCTCCAACATGGTGATTGCGTGCGAATGGGCCTCGTGTACTTTTAAGGGACGGAGTATGGAGGAGCTGAATGATCACATGTCTTTACATTTGAAGGAACATCTTGGCGATGGAGACACCATGGAGGAGCTTGGTAAGTTTCCATTGTTTCTTATAGGGGAAATTTGCTTCGATATACAAATGTTTTGATATTCAAGCACGCTTCCTTAACAAATCATGTTAACTGTATCATGTTGTCGATTTGGCTACTCTTTGGAACATGTGGAGAGTTCCCTTGAACAGCTACCAAATGCAAATTCAAGGCTTGGAATCAACTGCATGTCCCTAATTTGTCCTGCTTATCAGTCAGTTGTTCAGTTACTTTTGAGCCTGTGACATTGGAGGCACCTTATAAAAAATGGATGCAATTTCTAAACATATAATGCAATATTTTTGTTAAACCACTTGAATTAAATTTTAAAGTCTACTCATCTTCGTTGCTTCATTTCAAATCCATTGTGGTGACAAAAGTACAAAAGTTTGTCCAACTCTAGACGCACTGTGGTCGACTACAATCAGTAATTTTATCCCATCAGTTTGTGAGTGCAATTTATCATTCAGACTTCATGCCATCTAGAACATCTGACCACAGCATCATAATTAGGTGTGTGTGTGTGTGTGACAATTTAATTGATGGCTGATTGCACATCCCTGTATGATGTAATAATGAAATATCTTATAATGAAATGTGTTTGCTCATATTGTCAGGTTATATAATGTTTAACATTTTAGACGAGATTAATCAGCTCCTATAGTGTAGTATTAAGGATAATGTCTTTATGAACTCATCGTCTGCTGCAGTAAATCTTTACGAGACATGTATAAGTGGGTGAACATCCTTCTGTCTCAGGTTTCACCACTCTCAACAGCTTGAGACACCCTGAAAGGACTTTATAGGTTCAATAGTTTTATATTTATTCTTTGTACAAATAATCTGGAAGACATCTTGTAGAACATGATAAAAAATTTATTAAATTGAAGTGTTGAAAGTCATGGCGGGGAGAAGAAAAGGGGAAAAAAGTGGACATCTTTTACAGAATGCTTGTTTCCGTTTTCCGTCATTTTATACACACTCTACAGACCAAGGATCCTTGGGGCAGAAGTCATGAGCACATGAGCAGAAATCATTTAAATGTTTAACCTAACTAACCAGTAGAGGCCTAATTTAAAACAAATAATAAATAAATTAATTATTTGTTTTAAATTAGTTCATTGTACATTGTTCTTTTTTAACTTTAATATTTTAACAAATTATTTTTGTTTTGTTAATACAGCACTACAGCAATAACCACAATATTAAAAAAGCAATATAACTGCAACACAATAATACTGTATAACACAGAGGGGAAAAAGAAATAACCATGACAGCAGTGACAGGACAATTATGTATGAGACAATTAGTATGTCCCCATAGATATCGCCATGGGAGATGTACATATGGCACCATCATTATTTAGTATTATGTCCAGTGTAATTTTTGTCCAGACCTGATTACTTACCATGATTTGGTATATATGAGATGTGAGGCTGGAAAGAAAGAGTCCAAATATCTAGCATTCAGATGCTAATGGGAGAAAATTTATATAAATTTTCAGAATGTATCATCAAATATCATGCATGCAGACATACATGATCAGCCATAATTTTAAAACCCTTAAGATTGAAACCACCTAGTTAACCACCTTTTAAGTTAACATGTGCAGCTATGGCTTCACAGGGCCTTTAAGGATGTGCTGTGGGTGCGGTGGCACCAGGATGTTGGCAGCGGGTGGGTGTGGCAGCATGTTTTCTATGGGATTAGACAGGATATATATCACCCACATGTGGATGGATTCCCTTTTGAGTCTGGTTCCTCTCATGGTTTTTTCCTATTGCCATCTCAGGGCGTTTTTCTTTGCCTCTGTCGCCCTCGGCTTGCCCCTCCGGGACGATCTGATAGTTATGATTTCGTCAGATTTAGATAGTTTATCATTTAAAGATGCTTTGTGACCACTTTTAAAAGCGCTATATAAATTAAAACTGACCTGACCTGAACTGCAACAGGCTGGCCTTTGGTCCCACAGGCATAGATGAACCTTGGGTACCCGTGAATCTGCGGCGTTATTTGTAAAAATTTGACAGTAAACATTATACAGTTTTTTTTTTTTTTTTTTTTTTTTTTTAAGCCTGTTTTTTTTTTTTTTTTTTTTTTTTTTTTTTTAAGACTGTTTTTTTTTTTTATGTGTAGTGTCCTGTTGTAAAATGACATTCCCTTCATGTCTGGAGGAAGAGTGCAAAACTAACTATTCTAAAGTGCTGGATTTGCTGTTGCTAGAGTAATTTATACCTTTAATTTTAAAATCATAAATAAAAAGCTATGCAATTTTATACTCTTTTTAGTACACAGATTTCATTCCTCCTTTTGCATAAATTGTAATGGTCTTTTATAATCTTTTCCTCTCCATCAGATGATTATCAGTGTCTGTGGCAGGGCTGTGAGTTCCTGGCTATGGGGAGTCCTAATGAACTCATTGCCCATGCACACTTCCATAACTTCCATAGCAAACTGAAGTTCATCGGGACTCAGTTGCTCGAGTCTCATCCTGAGCTTCCCAGCTGCACTCAGGAGCTGCACAGCAACAACCTGGTTACAGACATCTCTGAAGGATTTGTGTGTCAGTGGGAACACTGTGATGTTAGTATGAGCGAGCTTTAACACATGTACACTTGTTCATTAAGACTCATTAAGACTGCTGAAATGGAATAAACAGCTGTTATATACTCAAGCTCATTTTGTCTTTCAGCAGAGTTCTTTTAATAATCCGGAATGGTTTTATCGACACGTGGACATGCATGCACACTGCACAGAGTTACAGCCGCTCCCTGATCAACAGCAGGCTCTCTTCTGCAGCTGGAAAGGTAATACAGGCATATCTGAGAGGCAAACATGGATGATGTTGTTTTATTATATTTGCTTTGATCGAAGTTAACTGAGGTTTGGTCCGTTCCAGGCTGTGATGCATTCTTTAAGATTAAATACCGGCTGCGCGAGCACCTGCGCAGTCACACACAGGAGCGTCTGGTGGCCTGTCCGACCTGTGGCTGCATGTTCTCCAGCAACACCAAGTTCTTTGATCACATTCAGAGACAGGCCGAGCCGGAAGGTCAGTTAGTACAAATATATACAGGCGATTCCTCAATTAGGTTCTATTTCGCCCCTTAAAGTTGTTTTACATTTTAAAATGACAAATTTCACCATTAAAAGGTAAAGAATACCATGCATTTAATTAATTTGTTATGACGGGCTCCAATATCTAATTTCTGCAAAGTAACAGGTTTAAAAGTGACCGCAGTGAGTAACAACCCTTTGCTTTCAGTGTGAGCTTTTTAGTCAGTTTCCTTGCATCACTTAAAAAAAAATAAAGAAAATAAGTGATTTTTGAAGAATGTTGAACATATGTACTTGTGTGGAATGTTACAAATATTTCATTTGGGTGAAAATGTGGAACTGAAACATACTTATAAAGTATCTGTAATGGATACTTTAGGGCATGTGTAAAATGAACATACTATAAAATAATACAATTTAATGATCGTCCAAGGTGATATGGGCTGGAGCAGATTGTATCCTATGGATGGTACTAGTTAATTTAAGTTCATAAGACATTATGCATGTATTTGTGATATTTCCACTTCTTGATCTGTTTCAGATTCTCTCACATGTGCGCATTGTGACAAAGGCTTTGCTAATGAGAGACTGCTGAGAGACCACGTTCGACAGCATGGTGTGTTCCCAGGGCATGTTAACTTTTGCTTTATAATCAAGTTTTGTACTCTTTCTCAGTGATTAAAGTAACCATATGCAGGCTTAAAGGGTTTTCAAGATGAGGGTCTTTGGTACATTTATGGCCTTGCAGCGCTGAGGAATAAACTTTAATGCTTCCAAACACACAGATTAGCCTGGAGATTAAACATGGCAAGTCAGTACATGCTTAGTAAGTGCTCCGATGTACAAAACTGAGAAAGTAGTTATCTCCCGCTGTTATTATAGCCTGCCTGGTATTGCAGAGTTGTTGTGTAATCATATGTAAGTGTTATGTCTGGGTAATAATAGGTGGAAATGCTTAATTTTTCCAGAGCAGAGATGCACAAGGGCCAGAACCACTGTATTAAGCCATTTCAATGCCGTTGTAAATACATTTATATAGGCATTCCTTTTATAAACCGGTGTTCATTTTTCAGTCAATCACATAAAATGCCCGCTCTGTGACATGACCTGTACATCACTCTCCACCCTGAAGATCCACATCAAATTCCGCCACTGTGATGAGCGCCCGTTCCCCTGTGACTTCTGCGAGAGCAGGTTAGCAAATTACGTCCCACACCTTAAATTATTATTATTTTTTTTTAATATATAAAACAAATGGCACTTGGATGAGAATTTATTTCTGTTTTTCAGCTTTAAGAATCAGCATGATCTACGGAAGCACATGGAGACCCACAACGAAGGAGCGGCTTATCACTGCACAGTGGACGGCTGCGGTTACTCTTCCCGCATGGCTCACACCATGAAACAACACTACAAAAGAGTACACGAGGTCAGCCAGCAGGGGGTGCCATAGGCTCAGATGCCAAAGTTTTTTTTTGTTTTTTTTTTACTATTGAATTTGCCAGGAGTTTAGTCCTTTTAATCAGTGTCATTTATTACTGTTGCAGCAGGGGAACGTGGTGTCCAGGTATAAATGTCATCTTTGTGACAAGAACTTTTCTTGGTGTTACACGCTGACTCTTCACCTGAGAAAGAAACATCAGCTCAAATGGCCATCGGGACATTCACGCTTCAGGTACGCCGAACGTGATTGCTGTTTGCCTCAGTTATTTGTGTATTGAAGGGGTGTTCAACAAAAATCTGTTAAGTGCTTCAAGTTATTTGCTTACAATTGTCCAGGTAAGTAACTTCCCTGACGTATTTGTCATCTTTTAATAGTGAATTTTTCACTATATCGCCTTTTGAGGTGGCTATATATTATGTATACTCCCCTATCCGACCTAACACCTCTTGCCCAGTGGTTCTTAACCCTGGTGTTTTTTTGCTCCCAGCACATCTGATTTACATAATTGGATCATTTACAGCCTTTCTGAATAGAATTGGATGTGACACTGCAGGGACAACAGTAAACATTTGGCAGGACAGGGGGTCCTAGAGGACAAGGATTGAGAACCACTGGTCTAGCCCACATAGCTCCACTGACTCCCTTTGTGCAATCTCGCAGCCTAAATTTGCTTGTAGTCAAAGCCACCATTTTGACTAATTTTAGCACAGCTTGGTCAAAGTTGGATCCAAAGCATAAGCAGGTATGTCCATCTCTGTCACCCATATTAGTCATTCTTCATTCTGGGAGTACACACACACACACGCACACATCCAAATAACAGTGTTGCTATTTATGTAAAATGCTAAAAAGGATTTAACACATTAACACGTTTTGTAGAAGTTAGCTTCGAGTCATGGCTGAACTTAACAGAGTGCGGTTACCCTCAACACAACCTCCAAAAAATTTAATACAAATAATATCAACAACCTGCTGCTCTCCATGATCTTCATCTAGTCATTATTTTCAAACACCTGCGGAAGTTTATCCATGTGAATAAAGAAGTGCTCTTTTACGCTCAGCATGATCTGTCAGTGGAGCGTGTTTATAAGGAGCGAGCTAAGCGTGAGATAAGGTCATCACTTCATTCTCACATGTTGACTTGCCAGGTATAAAATCAGTTCAGTGATTTAGCTTGGACATCAAAATGAGAAATGGCAAAAAACCTGTCGCTAAGGGTCTGTTGCAACAGTTTACAGCAGAACTTTGGCACAGAAATGCCAAGAGCTTCAGGCTGTGTTGGAGAATACCTGCGCATTGGCAAGAGCGCTATCCCGGGTCCGAAGTCTGGACGAATTAGTGAAAGCCTTAGTTTCTTGTTCTTGGCGGGAGTCGAATCAAAAGCAGACTTTTGCTGTTATATCAGGATTTGATGTGTTGTGCGTTCTGACATGCTTTATTGAAAGTCATGGTTATAAAGATTTGATAAACTGTAGACTTCTGGTCAGCTCAGACATGTCTGATCATTCTCATCTCATCTCTTGTCAACAAGCTGTTTCAGCCTGTAGACCCTCTACATACAAGATGTTTTTAGAGTTATGTATGTTTTATAGATGTATAATCTCCCAAATTCTGTCACCCAATAATTACTCCTTGGATCAAATCACAGAGATCAAACTTTCCAGCATACTGATGTGTTTAGTATGAACATTAACAGAAGCTCTTGCCCAGGACCTTCGTGATTTCATGCATTGTGCTCCTGCTAGCTGATTAGATAAGTACATAAATGAGCAAGTGTACAGATGTCTATATTATATGAAGTATAATGAATATACTATAATAAATAATTTCAGATCGTTTTCTACTTTTATCGTGACTACAATTTAACCTAAATTGTGTACATTTTAACCTTAAAAAATAAACTGAAAGTTTTGAAAACAAAACACTTGTATAGAAATAACCTGGTTGAGTTAATATGCACACCCTTAAACTAATACTTTTATTGAAGCACCTTTTGATTTTATTACAGCACTTAGTCTTTTTGTGTAGGAGTCTACCAGCATGGTACATCTTGACTTGGCAATTTTTGCCCACTTGCAAGGGAGTGCACAACCCTCTTCATGTCACTCCACAGATTTTCAGTTGGATTCAGGTCTGGGTTCTGACTAGGAATTCCAAATCTTTAACTTTCCTCTAGTGAAGCCACTGTTTTGTTGTTCTGGATGTATGTTTTGAGTCATTGTCATGCTGGGGAAATTCTTCTTTATCTTCAGTGTTTTAGAGGACGCCTAAATGTTTTGTGCCAAAATTCACTGAAGAAATGATGCAGCCACCACCATGCTTCACCATAGGTATGGTGTTCTCTGGGTGATGTGCTTTGTCAATACTTATCCCAAAAATATTTTTTTGAATTATGCCCAAAAACTTCAACCTTGGTCTCATGTTGGTTTGGGAGACTTGATGCGTGATTTTACAAAATTTAGCCAGGCATGGATGTTTTCCTTCGTAAGAAAATGCTTCCATCTAGCCACACCTCCCTGTCGCACAAACAAATATAAGAATATGGAAAATTGTTGTCACATGTAGTACACCAGCAGGACCTGTCAAAAATTCCTACAACTCTCTTAATGTTACTTTAGTCCTTTTTGCAGCATCCCTAACCAGTTTTATCTTCTGTTTGATCAGTTTTGAAGGGATGCCTCGTTCTTGGTCATGTGAAAGTGTTTTTATACCCTTCTCCTAGTTGATACCTTTCAACAGTGAGATGTCTTTGGCTTTGTGAGCCTTTTGCAGACCAAGTAATCTGATTAGACGAGGTATTCTGTGAGTACTGATAGTAGACACTAACAGCATTGGGACATTTTAACTATATGCATCACTCTACATCATAAGTGTTCTAATAGTTGTTAATTGCACTAACTACGGGTTGCAGCATGGGGTAATGTAGCGTAGCAAAGTACCTGAGTAAACAATTAATAATCTGTTGTTGATTTAATGGTATTTGTGGAACTGTTGTATAAAGACAATATCTCATATATTCCCTTGTACCAACTGCATCACAGCCATGCTGATATTCAAGTACAACAGCCCTTCCTCTTATGTGATATTGTTTAGGGAGATCTGGAGTCTGGAAAATCCTACTGGAACAGCAGAAGTTTATCTGGGGTTACCTTAATTGATGGCGAGTGCGTCCTGACATCTAGTTGATGTGTTTGAATGTGATTGGGCATGGGGCTGGTTTCAGAATTCACCAATCATGAGGGTGTGGGGATTTAACCACATTAATTTTGTCTTTCATAAAAAAAATAAAAAAAAATTGTGTATGGATCGCATGGATCCTATCCACACACATTATTCCTTACATAAAACATTCAATTTTATTTTTCATTTCCAACCAAAGATGGTTTTAACCTACTAATGATCGAATAGATCCAGACCTAACATCACTCGACCATTTTCTTTCAGGTCATTTGACGTCAGTTGTCTGTTGGAATCGGCCCAGAAGGACTCTTGAACTAAAGGAGGAAATCATCTCTGCATTGAATGACCATTAGCGTCAGTTTAAGCGTATAAAATGTCATTGTGCTAGCCCTGTATCTAGTCTCTGGACTGATGAAGTTTCAGCCAAGTACTCAATATAAACACATTAGATACTAAACAGATTAGACGCAAGAAAAGGCTCAAGAGAAAAGCCAAGGTGAAGCCAGTAATTAAAAAAACTAGCGTCACGGAAATATGGTCATTAAGAAGAATATATCAGATCTGATGGTCTGTAGTTTCTTTTTAAATCTATTACTTGGTTTGCATCTGGACCATGGTCCACCGGCTAATGACTCCCTAGTATTGTGTAATCTTTATGTATTCAAATTGCCGTTCTAGCCTCTAGCTGACTCTAATCTCTTCATGGTAAACAGGTATAAAGAAGATGAAGACGGCTACCTGCGCCTGAACATGGTTCGCTTCGAGACTGTCGAGGTAACCGAAGAGCTGATCAAGAACATGGCAGAAAAACGCACACCTCGCAAGCTCTCAGGCTCGAGCGCTCAGACTAAAAGATCAGCACTACAGACAGAGAGCTTGAATGATGTTCCCACACCATCTCCTGACCCCACCTCTTCATCCTCCTCGGCCTCCTCTTCCTCTTCCATGGCAGTGCTCATGAATGACGATGATGGTGCAGTAAAGGACAGAGCACCAGTGTACTGTATACTGAACACCGTGACCGAGATGAACGGGGATCAAGATGACACAGAAGACTCAGGGATGGAGTCCGGGGCAGTGAGAGCACTGGCGGCAGTGGCTCGAGGGCTGGGGATGGATGTAGTGTGAAAAAACACAAAGTGTTTACATAAAACACTGCAAGTCACCTTTACTGTTGTACTACATCTGAATTGGATCAAACATGCAAAACTTAGATGTGCAAAGATGTTCAGATTTTTTTTAGCAGGTTAAAAAAAATTCTTCTGTCAAGTCTCTTTGTTAAATTTGATTTTATAATGTTTCAGTTTGGGAAATCTCTGGCTTTATTGCTGACTGTAGATTTTCCTGTTTATACTACAGATGTATATATTTTAAGCCATTTGACCATTTTAGTCATCGTTTTAACTAATTCATTGTTTTTACAGGTTTTACGTAATGTTTATTATACTTGAAAACAACAATGTTTCTGTTTTAGAGAAATTGAATATGCAGTCAGTTTACATTCACTGACAATAATACTATTTATTTTTCTTTAGTTTTGTTGTAAATGTTACAATTGTCTGTTTACTTTTGTCAATATTAGTCAAACAAAAAATAAACAAGACTTTCTTAAAATTATTTTTAATTTTTTTCACCAAAAAAAAAATTGATGAGCCAGTTTCCTGGTAATGAATTGAATAGCAGAAGTTGAAAAAAAAAAACTCTGAATCACCACTGACACTGCAATTAAACGAAAATCTAGACTTAATCTGGATCCAGGCAACAGCCCAGATGCTTTTGCCCCTGTACATTTCCATATTTATCACGTATTTGACATGAAGTGCTTGGCTTGGCCTCAGCAAGGCCCTCATTATGTCCCACTCATGGCGCCTCGACATTTCTGTCCGCCAGTGGCGTAGTCCGTCTGGGAGAAGGGGGCCGCATGGGCATTCCAGGCAGCAGAGGGGGCGGAGGGGCATGGATGTAGCCTGCGGGATGCAGAGCCTTGCCCAGAGTGCCATAGGGTGCGGCGTGAGGCAGTGCCAGGCGCGGGAACAGCGGGCTGGCGTAGGGTGCGGGCAGGAGGCCGGGATGTGCCAGCTGGGTCTCGAGGGTGGCATGGTGATGCAGTGCCAGCAGACGGCTCCTCTCGCTCTCCTCACGCAGCAGTGCCAGGCGATGGCGCTCCTCCAGCTGGCACCTCTGCTGCTGTTCCAGGGCCAGCGGGTGGAGGAGCGGCTCGCGTGGGTAAACACGCTGCAGTGGGTCGCCCCTCAGCAGCAGCTCCTTGGCAATAGGGTCTTTTTGAGATATGTCCAGACCACGGCTCATACTCCGAATTGGATCCCAGTGATGAGGAGAGTACGGAAATCGCTCAGCACCAGACAATGGGCTCATCCCAACAAGGGGGGTCATTAACCGAGTCCTTTCCAGGCCATGTGGAAATCCTGGCATTCCTAAGGGCATGGGAATGGATGACATGGGCAAAGGCTGCATGCCTGGGGTTCTTCGGCCCTGCACCGGTTTCTCAAAGACTTTAGAAGGTGGTTTGATTTCAGGAGAGTCCTGAATCTCTCTCCTTTCCTCCTTTACTTTAACTTGGACACACTTTGTGTGATCAGTGTCCAGTCTACTCCTCTTTGCATCTGGCTCCCACTGTGGTCCGTCACTGCTGCGCCTTTCAACCCGAACCCTTTGTTGCTGTGGAGACAAAGTGTCCTCGGAAGTAGCCTTCTCCTCTACAGGACGCTGGTCACCCTTAGCAGTTTTCTCCCTCTTCTCTTGCTGACTGTCCTTGTGCCGCTGATCCTCCGTCTCTGCACTCTGAGTGGGAGGTTCCTGCGATTGTACTCGTTCACTGGCTTTGTCCTTGTCTTTTGGCTCAGGAGTGTCTCGAGAAGACCGTACTGTTTGCTTGTGACTCTGTGGGCTTGTGTTAGCAGGTGACAGGTGTCTTGCATTCAACTTCTCTTTTGTGTCCCTGCACAAATGGAAATAAGTATGGGTCAAAGTTTGTTTGTTTTACTTAAAACAGTTTCTATGCATAAATATGAACCATTTTTTTCAGTATTAGATGTGCAAAAAGGAAATGAATGAATAACAATAAGAAGGTGGACACCAGACTTTCACCCATATATGCGGGTCTTCCCAAAATTGTTGTCACAAAGTTGGAAGCACATAATTATAAAGGATTTCTTTGTAAGCTGTAGCCATTACAGTGAAACTAAGAGGCCCAAACCTGTTCCAGCATGACAGTGTGCCAGTGCTCAAAGGCCATGAAGACATGGTTTTGAGGTAAAGAAATGATACGCCTGTACAGAACACTGATTTCAACCCCACTGAACACCTTTGAACTGAACTGACGTGCAGTCAGCATTACAGTTCGTCCCAAAGATTTTCAGTGGTGTTGATGTCTTCCGACTATCAGTACCTGACATTCAAATTCAAATTTAATTTATCACATACGCAGTCATACACAGTATGATATGAAATGAAATGCTTATACGACTGCTGATGACCTCAAGATTCAAAAGGAAAGTTACAGTGTGAAAAATAAGAGAAATTACAAATCAGAAATATAAGAAATATGTAAATACACTAGATGTAAATGATTTTTTTAATTTAGACAATTTAATAAAAACTGAAAAATAGAATAAAAAATAGAGATATAAGAAATACAATGAAATATAAAATATAAAGAAAATAATAAAATGAAATATAGTAGAGTTGAGATGTATGTAATGTAGTGTAGAACTGTGTCCAGTTATGGGCAAGATAATGTGCAGATGTGCAGAATATTGTACAAGATTTCAGTCCAAAGTTCACAGTACTTTGACATATATGACACGAGTCTTAATAGGCAAATCCCCAAAGTTACTCCAAATTTAATGGAGAGCCTTCCCAGAATAGTGGAGATTACTGTAACAGCAAAGAGGAACTAAATATGAACTGGGATGTTCAATAAGCACATGATACCCAGATTTGGTTTGGTGCCCATTTTCTATTAAACCTTAACAGATAATTAGCAAGAAAATAATTTTATACCTTTCATGCTCTTCTTTGTTAAGTATAAAGTCCCTCTTGTCCATTACTCTTTCAAGTTCAGGGGGCTGGGGCCAAGCAGGAGGTGTAGGGAAAGAGGAAGGTGTCTGCTGCAGCCTGTTCCAGGGCTCCTGAGGTCCTGCTGAAGATGAAGCTGCTTTACTGTCTTTACTGCCATGTGCAGAGCTTGGTGCTGTTTGAAACGAAGATCAACTCGGTTTTAGATTAGACGCTCATTTTTTAATCTAACACCAATTAAAAACAAGATTAAAAAGCAGTGTTTGATTACTTACTTATTGTGGGGTTTCCAAGCCCTCCGAATGCTGTGGAGCTCAGTATTCCCAAACCTCCGAACGCTGGTGGTTTACTCAGAGGGTCTACATATTCAAAATGATAGTGTTTTAATGGGCGTTCACAGTGATACCTGAGAATTACACACTAATCACATGGGAACCCAGTCTTACCATGATGAGAGGGGGGTGTGTGGAGATTGGTGTGAGGATGGGGCAAGTATCCATAAGGAGAGACTGAGGGGTGTGTGGGACCTGATAATAGAAACAGATGATATCATCATCAATATGGGATAAAATTTATTTGTTCCACGATTATTGTATTATTTCTAACAACTTACTTCAAATATTATATTTGAATATTAATATTTTGATTCCTTCAGCTCAGCTAGATATATTGCACAGTATATGTGAAGTTGATGTAATAGACTTATTATATACATGCTAAATACTGTTATACAGGAAATGTGCATTATTGCTTGTCTGCTTTTGTGTCACTGTATACACCCAAGCCCCATGACTTACCAGCACTGGAAAAGATGGTGGAAGGGCGGGGTAAGTCACGCGGCTGCTGGATCATTCCTAAGAGGCCTGAACCAGAAGGTCGACTCAGGAACTCTGGCTTCACCCCAAAGTCTAGCTTGTGTGGCTCATTTTGCATCTGCTTCTGAAATGCACACAGACAAGAAAGGAGCTTAGTGTTCTAGTAGCAATGACAAAAGCCCAAGATCAGTGATCTGGTAAACACAGATGGGGAAAGGTGAAAGGAACAATAGCTTCCAAAACAAACATAATAAGATCCGTGCTACAGTGCCAGTGTTTGATCTGCTAACATACCTTTATTTTCTGCTGATGGTGGTACACCTGCCATGCAATGTGCACATGCATCGCACACCACTTTCCTGGCTTCTGCAAAAACCAACACACGGAAATTACAGTATTTCTGTTTTGTATAGATAGATGGCTGAATGATGGCTTTATCTGCAGGGATGGTGTAGCTCTTACTTTTGGTGTAGGACACGCGGAGTCCAACAACTGCAAAATAATGAGGATAAATAATATTTACTTAGTGTCCACGGTGTACCTTAAATCAACTTCAACATAAAAAAAATCTTCCTTGCCATACACATTGCATTATGCAAATAGTATGTTTATTCATTCAAATGTGTTCTTAGGAACTAAAGTATTGCACTGTGTTTATTGGGCGACACACCAGGTTTCACAGCCATGTTTAATAACTGCATATTAAACTATAAAATGAATAGATGATGAAAATATTAATTCGAAAGCTTACTCTGGATTCCTTCTGTATGAGTGGGCGAGGCATTGCTCCTGGTCCAGGAACTACATCGAGTGGGTTGGAAGCCTTTTGTAACAAATAACAAGTCACACAAAGCACGCTGTATAATGAAGTACGATGAAATATTTTACATTTTTTAGTATTTTTTATTCTATAGACAAGCTGGTAAAATGGTTTTAAATTCATCAGGCAAACTTTATTCTTTTAATTAGCACTACCACAGTTAAATATAGCTCATTTTGAGCGAAAAAGACTGATTATTTTAAAAAGATGACAACTTGATTGGTGTGTGTATGTGGAGGAGCAATACCTTGGGCTGGAAGGCTCCCTGCAGAGAGCTGAATATCCCTGTTGGGGGCACCATGGGAGACATTCCCGACATTACTGAAGGATACGACTGAAGTAACTGTAAATGACGACAGGACAGTGGATCATTAGTCCATGAGGTGCGTGATGCAATTTTTTAAATTTCTTTCTGTTTAGAAAGATTCAGAGAGATGAATGAACATAAAAACAAATGATTGAAAAAGCCACTATGTGTAGAATGTCAAGTGTAAGGACGTACGTTGTGCCTGTGAAAAGAGTCGACCTTTGGTGGGTATTTGTCAAACTGGAGAGAAAGGAAGAAAATGTTTATTTCACAGACAAGTATAATCTAAATGCATTCCATCCAATTCAATCCATTTGGTCTTAATATGCAACACTAGTGTGTCACTATTACAGAACTGCGGTCACACACTGCAGTCTTCCAGCACAATCACAAAGTACATTTATAAATGTGACCATTAGGGGAATAAAAAGCAGCCTTGTTAACTCGTCCTCACATGTCTGGTGGTGGTACGCACCAGGGGTGCTACAGGGCCTGGCAGGATGGCCGGATGAGGGAAAGGGGTGAAGGTGTGCTGGTGTGTGTGTTGGTGTGTGTGCTGGTGCTGGTGCTGGTGCTGGTGCTGGTGGAACTCGGTGCGTAGATATGACGGAGTTCCTCTATCCACATTCTGGGAGGCCAGGAAGCGCGAGTTCAGTTCTTGGCGCAGCAGGTCCTGCTCTGTAATTTTAACAATAATCCATTCTTAGCTTACAACATTTTTTTTTTAAACAAATGCTTAATTTTTTTTTTGTCTAGAGCAAAACAAACAGTGTTTTGTTTTAAATGCAGTGACGTACCTGAGTAGGGCCCCACAGGAGAAGAACCGGGCACAGCTAGAGCGTTTCCTGTTAGGAGTGGAGGAGGAGCCAGAGCTGCAGTTGGAGAAAACATGGTGCAATCCTGCTGATCCCAGGAGCGCAAACACTGTTATATGACAGCTTTTACTTGGAAGGTTCTCGTGCACAGTTAATGTGCAGAGATGCTTTATGTGTTCCCGTGCCTTCTTTCGCTACCAGGAAACAGGACGGAACTTTAGTCGTCCTCTTGTAAAATCTCCGAACCCAATTTCGTCTGGACTTTGTAGTATCGTTGTAGTATCGTTAACATCACTGATATCTGCAAGAGACGACATGAAGTCTCATTAGTGCAAACACTTAACATCTTGTAATGCAACTTTCCCGAAGTATCAGAGGATATCTCGCCATACCTAGTGTTTACCGCCCATGAACACGGACTAGTTCTGGAACGAAAATACATCCAGTGTAAGTCAGACTGTATTATGGACAATAACCTAATTTAGGAAGAGGCCACTAATAATCCACTAATTTCATTTGATAGCATGTTGTTCCAAGAAAGGATGTTAGTATAATGCTATCTGTTTAATGTTGTTAAACAGGGCAGAGCACATTGCAGTAATGCAGCCAGGACAAAAGCAACAGAGACGAGGGTATGGCAGGGAGGGCCGTGTCATTTGAAAGAGCTAATAAAGCAGGGGTTAAGGAAAATAAAAGCGAGCCTTTCTGCTTTTATTGCAGCACCTTTTCCATGACATTATGCTGCCGTGCTCTTTTAATTCTGCTGCACTCAAAGTAAACCTAGCATTTAATGGCTAATGTTGGTGTCACTTTGACATTTACTGGACCTTCCCAGGGGAGCGGCAATAGTGAATGCAAATGGGGCGGAGGCCTGAAATCCCAGGAGGATTGCCGATGTATACAACCTGCAATTACCTCTTTTTGAATGCCACTCATGCACATGAAGATAAGCAGTAAATCTCTTTTGTGTAGGGCTGTCAATTCGGGCCTTTTTCCCCCCTGGAGCCTGTTGTATCTAGAGTGAAAGGTCTTTTGAGAGGTCCATAATGGATGGTTAGGCTCTCTTAGAGTAAAGCTCCTTTTGGGAAGCACCAGGGGTCCATGGAGGAGGGAGCAGTAGGAACAGCTTATTTCTCCTCTGCGGAGCGTCGCTTCTCCCCTGGTGAACAGTTTGTATTGAGCGGGGTGATGCAACCACAGGGGGGTGAGCATGGTAACGCCAGGAAGAACAGCAGACAAGAGCACTGCTGCCTCAAGGAACATGCCTTTGTGCTGCAAAGCACTTGAGATATAGACCACAAAATAATTTTCAGTGCACCTTTGTGTGATTGCAGAGCTGGCGGATTTGGGGCGCTTGTGTTATTGTGGAGCTTGTGTAGGTGTGGAGATTGTTGATTTGTGGCATTTCCACTGTGTTTAATGAAAGAACAATATGGTTGTACAAATTAATAAATTATTATAAATCGTTCTACTTTTTTAAAAATATAAATATGCTTGTGTAATTACACCTAATCAGGTTTTTTTTATAAATATGTATTTTTTTTAAATATGCATGACATTTACTATACATAAATTGTGAACTAACATCATGTAGTTTTTTTCTTCATTTACAAATCATTTAAACCTTTTAAAATCAGTTCTATGCATTAATTCCTTCACCATGCGATGTGACTGAAATACTATGACAGCCATTTTAGTGATTTCAAAAACTCAAAGCTGCCACTTTCCCTTACTGAAATTCCTGATTGTGACTCTAAGTGCTTATTTCCAGTTTGAGTCATGGTACATTAATGCTCCTTTGATGCAGGTTAGGTATTAGGGTTAAGCTTCTCAAGCTGTCAGCCCACCAGCAAATGTGTCTTCCTATTTCAATCGGCACCTCTCTTGTCCAAGCAGTTTTTGTCATTCATCAACCCCATTACTGAGCTAAACCTCCCAGGCATGCTGAGTCTAATGGCCTAATCCTTCCAATCACACAAAGGTGAGATTAGCTGAAGGTTAAATACTCTTGTTCTGTGCATTTTTGTCCTGCTCAGAGTGACAGGAAAAGCCTGTGAAGGAGCCACTGGAAGAGGTCTGTGTGTACACAAAAGAAAAGATGGAGGACCAATGAATGGCTTGAAGTAAGCTTGAGGAAAGACAGAGAGGAAAGTCAGAAAGTGTTTACGCTGGCAACGGCGGACAAGGGACAGCCTGTAAATTCTCCCGCAACATGGCGGGTTTGTGGACAGCTCTGCCTGAGTGCAACTGGCAAATGACCGAAACAGAGAAACAGTTGTTCTTGCACGCTGATAGTTTCTCACGTTGCTTTTAGTTTGGCTGTGAATGAGGCTCAGTCAGCTAAAGAGGCATGTGGTCCATGAACTGTGCTCACATATACAGCAACATTTGTCCAGCACTTGAGTGTTACAAGACGTTACTACATTCCAGTGAAACTGACACTTCAATATAATAACTTCATTTCATTTCTTTTTTTTAAATAATACAATAAATTTGAACTTCACTTCAAAATATTTGGAACAAGTGGAAAATGTGTTATAAGACAATCTTTTTATAATAATTATTATTATTATTATTATTATTATAATAATTTGTTAAATCAACAGCTTTTAGCCCTCCACAAATATCCAGTGCAACACAACCTTTACATCTTTGCAGATCTGCCGCTTTAAGTGCGGAAAGTCTGCAGTCCAGCTAGAGTGTAATGAGCTGAGTTAATGAAATTTTCCTCCAGTGGATTTCTATGGCTCTCAAATAAGGCACCAGGGAGCTCTTTCTGTATACTCTACTTCTGTCTGAAAGTTCACCGTCTGTGGTGTAGGGTAACACGCAGTCTAAGCGAAGACTTCCCTTATATCTCTCTCTGGCGAGCAAACACCTCCCCTAACGCTAAGTCTGTTTGATGGTGAAAGCGCCACACAACATTATTAACATCAATCACTATATAAAAGGCACTGAGTTCTTAAACTCTATATAATTAGTTTTTTTTTTTTTTTTTAAATAAGAACACTCCAAACAGAATTTTCAACAAGCTTGTACTGTCGTTATTAAGAGACTAACATGTTATTATCGTCTCAAACCTTACGTGTAGACCGAGATAACTCTGGCTGCATTCAATTAAACATACTGTGTTATTTGAGCAAGACAGACCTGGCATCGGCGATAATCCCTTTCTCAATGTACCGTGTAAGACAGAAGACTTACTGAAAAGAACACATGAATTGCGGCAAGCAAATCGGTCCATGCCAGGAAATAGGTGAGTGCGCTGGCATTGAGCTCTTCCATTATTTAGCGGTCAGGTTTCTCTCAGTTAGAGATTAGCGGCAGTGATGTAGGGCGGGCATGCACACAATAGCTGTCAATGCCTCTGGGATGTGTCGTGCCGCCTGCTTCCTAGAAACCAATCCCCCCTAGCACGCTAGTATAACAATCTGCAGCCCGGAGGACCCCAGGGACTCCCTCCACTCCTTCCTTATAATGGATGGTTTTAAAGAATGACCTTACAAATGAGAAAGGGCTGGGCCGCCTCTACAGGGCCATCACGGAGAGCTGCTGCAGTTGCGGCTTTAACCTGCGTGTGGGATCTTAACGCTCCTAAGTAAGGTAGTATCGACGTATTTATTTGAGCAGCGTTGAAAGCTCCCAAATGGGCAGCTGTCTTGCTGATCTCTCAACAGAGTCCACCTTGGCTGCACACCATCCCTCCCTCCGCTCCGCTCCACTCATGCCTGGCTCAGCTCAGGTTACCACGAGAACAATGTGAACCCTGTGCAGGCTCTCCAGGCTCTCAGGATCCGTCTGTACTAACATTCATACCTATGTCTGTGCTGGACTGCGAATTAATATATCATGCAGTGGCCTTGGATGGGTTATTTCCTAGGCATCATCCATGAGCCAGTTGCAATTAAGTCTGCACTTAAAGTTCTGCCTTCCTGGCCTGGCAACAGAGCACTTTTGTGAGCAAGGCCTGAAATATTCTTTAAAAACAGATGCCAATCTAAAGATGTGTGTTTTTTTTTTTAATGGGAAAAAATATATATACAACATGTATTTGTTATGTTATGCTGTGTGCCATAATGTTTTGTTGTTTTTCAATTTAGTTTTTGAAATGGCTACAGTACCCACCAGGTCACATTGAAAACATGAGATACTTGGATATTTCATATATAAATATATTTTCCAGGTGACACATTTAAACATACCAGTTCTCCTGCTGTACATATTTGCACCAATTCCAGTATGTGTAGACCATTCATGGCTTTTAAATGAGGTTTGACATTCCATTGCATGTTGGTTTTTCCGCATTAAGAGCTCTAGCTATGAATCTGCAGAGGCCAAATGCCTCACTTTCTTGGAATGCCTCACAATAGTTCTTGGAAAATTTAGAGGTCTGAACGTGCAGGAAATGGATTTTATATCAAAAGCTTTCAGGCATATTTTTAACAGGCTTTTTAAAAAATCCTGTGCAAAGACTTTCTGTTGACAATGTAATAAAATAAAAAATAAAATACACAAGCATTACTATCGGGCTGCGATAATGTTGATGGTGTCCACGTCAGGATAACCCCCATAAGCGGTAGCTTGTGTAGGAACCTCTTGTGTATACATGAATGTGTACATTCCGGGATGTGCTTTTAACAAACATAGATCACAGGAGTTACAAAGGTGCAAAAACCTTCGGCAGCAGCCGGCTGCCACACAGTGTGAGCAATACCGAGGCTGGGGCCAAAAACAGTTCCGCAAATAGCCGCTCCAGTTATTCCAAGCAGTGACAAGGTAAGACTTCTGCGCTGAGGGAAGCTGTCAGCATTTGACAGCTGGGATTCGGCCAAGTGGATGAGCTGCAGTTTGGCTCCGCTGGGACCTTATCTTATTTTAAATGGTACCTCAGCAGTAGCACCATACCAACAGCACAGACACATATCCCATATCAACAACAGGCTAATGTAACTAGGCCATCCCCAACCAAGGCATGACTTTTAAACCTTTTAAAGCTTACATGCTTTAGAGATCAGTGCTATCAGTCACACACGACTAACATCGCTCAGCTACGCTGTTACAGTGGCTGTGCCATGTGATATTAGATGCCATAAAAAAGGGGATAATCAAAGTGGAGTTATACATCTTTGGCAGTAAATGTTACATGACGCAAGATTATATTTGAGAACTACTTGATGCTTTAAATGTGCTAATTGTCACAGCTGCCCTATTAAATTAAATCCTAGCAATACTTGAAGAAAAAAAAGTGCCTGTAGCTGTAGTAAGTGCCCTTTAACTCAAATAGCCCATAGGCTGTGAGATACACAGATGATGCAACTGGATATATCTATGAAAAAGAAAACGCTTTCCAGTCAGTCTGAGATCTGCCTCCAATTTTAGAATGTGCACAGTGGCATTTAGTCACAAGGAAGGGCTTTAATGCCTTTTGCCTCAGAGGCGTCATCTGCTAAAGGAAGGCATTCACATCTACTAGCATTTCGTTTGTAGCCCTGGCTCAGCAGGTTGAAACTCACCCCTGACCCTGGAATCCCAGCAGGTCTTGCCATTGGTGTTTGAGGTCACACGCCAGGCTTTGGTTCCTGCTGAAATATGTGCTAGGCAGCACCTTTTCTAAAGCGCCGTCTCTAATTTAAAGACCTAAATACCATTAACTAACACTGGAGACCGTATAACCATAATCTTTTTATGTTCTTAAGTGCTTCAGTTTTCACAGTCTTAAAGGGCAAAGGCAACACAAGGCGAATGTTAATGTATTACATCAGCGGTCGTACTTTACCTCCTATGACTGTCTATTAAATGCATTTTAGTAACTGCATTTATCAAAATGTCATGAGTAACACAGTCTCTGTAACCTTCAATAATGTTGACATGATTCATGGTAATGGCGCTGTCTTCCAATCCAATTATTTTAGCGATTACTAGTACACATTTGGCTCACCACATACACTTCCTTAAGTTATCAGGACACTAATTGGTTAACAAGATATTGCATTTTGCAGTCTTCTCCTTGGTCCTTGGGGATTTCTCACCATGCCATCTGCTCAGAGCTATCAGGAGATATAACATTTCTGTATTTCAGCAGCACTCAGACACACAATAACATTAAATATCTGAGATATTTTGAGTCAAATAACAGAGTAAAGTCTGGTGTCTCAGTTTTTTTGTTTGTTTTGTTTTTATTTATTTATTTTTTGTCAGAGCAAGAACCCACTTTTTTTTTTTCGTTTTCTTTGTACTTTAAGAGACTGTCTTGAATAAGCCGTCAAGTGAATAATCAATCTAGTGGAAACACTATTACAGCAATGTCAAACCACCAGGCCTTGTTCCACAATCTGCAGGAATATTAAATGTCTCCATAAAACACATCTCATATCCTAAGCAGCTTTTTAGTGAGGAACTCAGGGTCTCATAAATTATACTGGAAGAAACATCCTAATATAAACAAGGTAAATGATTGTGCTTAGTCTACTAGTCTAACTGTTTAGTTACAGTTATATTTCAGTTAAGCTCTATCCTTGTTAAGAAGAATCTAAATAAATCGTGGTAATTCCACCACGATGAAGAATTACTAAATATAACCTTGCCGTTAATAGACGTTAAGGTTATAACAGGGCTCTTGCGTGCTATGTCAAATATTGACTGAAGAGATCATGGCAATTCCAGGTAATTTGGTTTACATGGTATTTTAAGCTAATTTGACAGCTTGTGTGGATTTCTTTACTCTCACATGCAAAGCGAGGGTCTTTATCTTCTTAACATGTCATTAAATTGTATGTTGAGAATGTCAGGGAAAACTCTAATAAACAGATCAGTGAGTTTCCATGGTATTGTAATATAATGAATGTCATATAGAGGGGAATCCAAAGCATGTCCTGTTTGGGAAATAACAGGTTGTGTTGTAGTGGTGTAGCATCTTTCTTTTTTTTTTTAGAATAGGAAAGAAATGTTAACATGGATTTATTTCATATTAAAAAAAAAAAACTCAAGTCAGTCATGAGCTGATTGTCTTAGTTAAATCAGTAACACATTAGATTATACACTGCTGTATGTATTGAGTGCACAAAAGGACATTGTGTGAGGTGCTAAGTAAGATAGGTCAGTTTCATTGATATTATAACACATCATACACACACAAAAAAACATCATAAACACATTTTATATATATATATATATACTGTATGTACTAAGAGCATATTATTGGATAAAAACAACGAAAGTGTATTAAATACACGTGGGTTAAGAGTCAAAGCAGATGTCTATAGGTTGTTCTACTTTGCATTATTATTATTATTATTATTATTAGCAGTAGTATAAGTATTATTGTTGTTACATGTCTATAGGAGTCTGTATTGGTGAGGAGTTATCCAGCGGTTTGAACTGTCAAGTAAACTATGAAGTAGATCTGCAGGTCAGATGCTCGCTATTAAACCTCGTTTTATTCATTTAGTTTCAACACTGCTCGAAAATTAAATGAACAGAACTAGGATTCTTTCGATATTAAATTACCGTTCATGAGACTTTATGAGACTTGACTGAAGCCATTTTGATGTTTACTTACCCAACACACAGACAAAACAGTACAAAGAGGAACATGACGTTCCGGCCGGTCCTCCTCAGCGTTATAATCCACAAACACACTACAAATTCCAACAAAGTAGGCTATATGTTTATTCTTAATCCGTCGCTGTGTCTTCCCGAATGTCTGTACATATGTGTGTGTGCGCGCGCGAGAGAGAGTACGTGTGTGTTTTCCAGGCGTATTGACTCTAGCTAGCCCACGTAACCACGAGTGGAGAGAGAAAGTTGGTGCGGTGAGAAGGACAAAAGAAGCCGAAGAGTTTCCGTTAAACGACTTTTCCCCCTTGGTTTATTCCTCGGATTTACGAGGACAATGTGACCGGAAAACGATATTTATCACCACGTCCATCGTGGAAAAAAAAAAGCTCGTATCCATTAAAAACAAAAACAAAAAAATATCCCAGGAGTGTGTGTGTGAGGAGAGTCGACTCGCTCGCTGCCTGCTCACAAGAGAAACGGGTTAAATCCGGGTGCGCTGAAGAAGAACAACAAGAAGAAGAAGCGGTAGCAGCAGAGGCAGCGTGTGAGGCCGCCCTTCTTTTACGCGAGCGCGCGCGTGCGCGTGCGTCCGGCTCTCGAGGAAGCGCTTTTTTTTTTCCCGCCGAAGCGCGTCTCCGCCAGGCAGGCTACACGCGGACGGACGATCGGTCGGTGAAAAACGAGTGCTGTCCTGCACTTCCGTCTCCCTCAGTAGTGTTCTTCCCTCCCTTCCTATTTTCTCTCCCTCCCTCTTCCACTCCGTCCCTCCGCCCAGCAGGGTGCACGCAGCGCACTATACCGACCAGCACAGCAGACACCTGCTCCGAGTCATGCCCTTTATCCCTCTCATAAAACACACACACACACACACATTTGTCTTTCTATCCTTGTAAGGACCTTTCACTGACATGCACTGAACGTCTGCACCTGAATCCACACTCAGTAACCTGCAGTTTTTTTGTGAGGACCAGCCCCCACAAGGTCAAAACAGTTAAATATTCCCATGCTTGTAGGAACATTTGGTTCCAACCAATATATAAAAACATGGCCACACACGTACACAGGCAAGTCTGTACGGTCTGTCCGCTTTAATTAGATGTAGGTGATGGCCTGAGGGGAGTGTGCACAGGCTGGGTATGGTGATGGGGATGTTCTGGTTCACACAGAAAAGAGACCTCTCAGTCAAGTGACACAGCGTCACACTATAATTAATAGTGGTGTGCTGAGCTGGCACCAAAAAAGCTAACATGCTATGCCCACTGGCAAGGCGTTCAAGCATGCTGTGTAGTCTATACAAACCCCTATAGAACGCCTATATATCCTAACTACTTTTTCATATAGTCTGCACATACAGTAATTGCTCTTTCTTCCCACCACACTATGGCTTGTAACGGTGGCTACTGGCTGAAAAGGGCATTTGAGTAGTATATGTTAATAAAGGCTATAGTTATCCTAAAGATATTTTAATATTCCTACTGGACTTGGGGTGTAACCTTGAAGACGCAAAACCACTCATGCAGAAGTGATGAAATTCTTCGGATGAGTGGCCAAAAATGTCTTCAATGTCAGTCCAAAAATTCTGGGTATATTCCTACTAGACTTTGCATATAAAAACATAAAGTAGGCCATGATCACACAATATCCCCCCTAGTTTTTCCACAGAGAAATGAGCCTGTGGTCAAATAACATCCAACCAAAAAAAGGCCGTAGGTGAAGATTAAAGGCAAGCTGCATGCACAGCAGTTTGCCCACGGCTTCTCGTCCCTAACGGCGCCCCTCTCAGAGCAGAAGAGAGATGACGGAGGACTTCAAAGCCCTCAGGCTGTCCAGGCCAGCAGGGAGGTCCCTCCCTCTCTCTCTTTCAGGCCCTGTGGGGGTGTCTAATTGCATCTCGCCAAGGCCCTGAACAGAGCGAGGCCTTGTTGGAGGCGCCGTGGTCTCTCCCGCTGAGACGGGGGCTGTTATTCGCGACTCCTCAGCGGGACACAGAGCCTCGGCGAGTCGGCAGGCCCGAGGAAAAATGGCCTCCACTTCCTTCGGCTGATGGCGCACACCGGGAGGCTGATCAAGAAGGGAGGGGAAAAAAGGATAGAGAACGGCAGGCGGCTGCCATTTCCTTCCATCACCAAAGAAAATGGTTCCAATTTTATTTGCTGGAGGCTTGACTGATGGTATAGTTGATTTGCTGTTCAGCTTTTAGAGTGGAAAAGATCAGAGTGACAACAAGGGATTTGAAACCAGTCTGTCCAACATCATCAGGTCTGCTAAAATCAGAGTTTAATCAGAAATACAAAATGAAAACATCAAATGAACATACAAACAATTGATTGTTTTGGTTTGGTGTTTGAATATTATAAAACTGTCAGTTACCAACAATACCTTGGTTGTGGTCATTTACAATCTTGTCTTTGGAAAAGGAAAACACATCTATTAAACAAATATATTCTGATAGATTACTCATTTACATCTATCATGGCAAATCCATGTTTACATGTCAGTACACCACATTCTGTTATCCAGTTGTATTATATTGAGTGCTGAACTGTAATCCTGACCTTTGTGTGTGATTTGGATAATAAATGTATAATAATTGGATAGTAACTTTAACATTCATTTTCAAGTGTTCTTACACAAGTACTCTCCAGCACAAAATCTGTCTAATGATCATTATGTTCATCAGCCAGATTCTGTTCTGGAGAGTGCTTGAACACTTGAAAATGAACATTAAAGTTATTCAGTAATTAAAAGCAAAATGTTTTAATAAGTTGTTGGCACTGGTTGTTGATTGTCAACAAAAGACATGCAAATGAGTAATTCATTAAATACCAAGCAACCTTGAACTGTATGAATAAATACAATTTGTGTATTCAGCAACTAAAACAGTGAGTGCTTTACATTAGTCTTGCAGCCTAACTCTGGCCTGGTCATAAACTCAGTGACTTTTAATTTCTCATATCAGTTAAGCAGAGAAGACACTTAATTGCTCCCCAAATCAGCCAGTTGTAAGCCAGCATCTTCTTCTTTTTTTAGACTGGCTATTAGACCTTAAATAAATGAAAGTTTATTCATCACACACAGAGGCATAAGAACCAAACTTTCCAATAGCTTTATTTCTTCAACATTTGTTTTAATACCGCTAGGAAACAATTGCATGTCTCAAAACTGTCAGTTTCTAATAAATGTGTAATTATTCTCAAAGGCTGCAAACCTGAGGCACACATAATCACGGAAATTGAGCTGCGGAGAGAGTGCACAAGTCTCTCGATGAGCCTAGTGCCCATTTGCATGAATCCTTTCTAAATCATGTTTTTATGATAATGAACCAGAATGGTCTCATAACAATGTCGCATACAGTTTAGTACGCCCTCAAACTCACCGAAAAAACATAACATACTCATCTCTATGAAAAAAATATGAGGCAAAGCTTATAGACCTGCCTCAAAGGCAAAGTCATTAGTGCAGCTTGGCCTGATTGTTTTCACTGATTTTCTGTCTGGAGGAGGAGTAAACTGATGTCTTAGCCTTCAGCTCGAGCCTGGCTATTAATTTCAGCACACAGGTCTGGCCTGATGGCCCAAAGAGAGGGAGAGCTGATTAAAGTAGATAACTGTTAATGGACATAGTGGCCCTCTGGAGTAGCACATGTCCTCCATAAACGCTCGGCTGTAATGGCCTGTGACTCTTATTGACTATTATTAATGGCCAGTCAGCCTTGATAAGAAGTCTATCAGCTTTGTGTATTGTAAGGCGTGGGCTAAACGCAGGTCAAGATTCAAACGACCTGCATTTCTAACCGCCTACAAATTAAAATTCTTGACCCAATCCATCATCAGGACTGAATGTATGCTAAGACCCTGGTCAGCAAAGGTTCTTTTATGTATTATAAATGACTGCAGAGGCAACTCTGGGCCTACAGAAAATGGCACTGCCAAATGATTATCAACGCCAGCCCAAGTAAATCAAAGGAATTTGGACTTCTTTGAAAACCATAGCGAAACGCCAGTCCTCTTGGATTTCAAAGCCCATCTAACGACTGAAAAGGCTTCCCATATGCCCTTTGGTTTGGATGATACAATGTTGCGTCTGCTCCGCTTGGGATAAATTAAGCATGTGAAAGTTTTAGTGAAATCCCCATTTTCCAGTTAATCAAATCTCGCCTAATCAAATTAGGAGCCATAATTCCCAAGGATGCGTGGCACAAAAGTGCATTATTCCTGCCTTGGGAGCTGAATGGGGAAAATCAGCGTGATGCCATTCCCCTCTGCTTCAGTGGCCCTGAATTGAATCGCTCTTCCGACTGACCCGGGACTAAGAGGCAGGGTCAGGGTAAACTTTGGCAGTGTTTAGGTTCCCAGCTCATTAAAGAGCTGCCTCAGTGGCCTCCTCCCGAGACCGCTCAGCCGTTCATTAACGAGCCACTTGTGTAATTTTCCCTGGACATCTGTGATGAACAGGCTCTCTTCCAATGCCACACACACAAAAAAGCACCTCTCACAAAGGAGCGTATTTTTCCTGCTTGCCAGGCTGATGAACGACATTAACAAGATTATTCATTACGAAGTAAAAAAAAATAAAAATAAATAATAATCTCAACAACTCATAAGTTCTTGGAACATAATTAAAAATAATGCAGGTCTACATTCAATCATTCTGCTGAGTGTACCTTTGACGGGTGAAATATTTCTGACTTTTGTGAAGAACTCACTCATTTGCTATATCCATCAGTTGAAGCTGACAATTTTAATTGCATATTAAGTGTTCAATATGCTTAAACTTATTAGCAATTAACATTTTCCACTAGGTGTATGTGCCAATCTGATGGCACATACGGTATGAACTTAAATGTACTGCCATCATGTTTTACTGGCTGCTCTGCACATCACGCTCCTTCTCGGAGGTAATACATGTGACAGCTAATGAATATGGCTCTTTAGATGTCCTGAATTGCTCCTTTCCATTCATTACCCCCAGTGTTAACAGCCCTTTATGCTGATTCTTAACACCTATTGCATAGTCTCTCAAGGTCATTCTGCCGGCTTGGAAAGATGAAGAAGGAAAAAAAAACCCTGAGAGGCTCCATCCCTATTCATTTGTCACATTTGCATGCATGCCTCTATACTCCATCAGACAAAGAGCATGGTAGCTTAGTCATTGCCCCCTACCAATTACAAATGAGCCCATTAAGCTGTCTGCATCGGGCCCGGCCTCTTCATGGTAATGGCTTGTGAGATTTCCATCATAATCACGCAGCTCCCATTGCAGTCATGAGTGCAGATAGAAGAGGAGAGACAGCAAAGAGATGAAATTCTTCAGCATTTTTCCCCCTTAGATAGCAAGGTTTCAGGGGAAAAAACACAATAAAAAATGTAGTTAAGGAAATATACAGATTAAGAGATTTTAAGCGTAGAAAAGAGACAGTCTATCAACCATGTCATATTTGCAAGTCATTTTAGTTGGAAGGTACATCTTCACCTTTCTATTGCAAGCTACCCTCCCTTGGATTGACACACACACACACACACACACAGACACACACACACACACACACACACAAATTCCAGTCTGGGCTTGATCATCAATCAGCGGAAGGCCATAAACTGCAGATTGAGCAACTGTTGCTCCGGGCTGTGATAAAGCCTTTTAGTTAACCCTCACCTTTGCATCCTAAGCTTTTCAATCTGGGATGCTATGTACCCTTGCTCTTTCACATATAGAGGTGGTCCACCCTTTTTTCCCCCTCCACCCACCGGAGTTAAAGTGCTATGACTTGATCTCTCCATATTTCACATCCCAGCACACTCCCCTGCTAGTAGCCCTATATGCTGAAAATGATTGCAGCATTCCACCTTGAGGACATCTAGACCAGCGCTAATGCAGTGCACCAGCCCAGGGAGAGCATGAAGAAAGATGATGGGACTTGGGAGGTATTAATCACCAGGACAGTGAGAGGCGCAGCCTCAAGCCACTGAGGTCTCCGGATAAGCTTGTGAAATTGCTCTGCTCTCCGCAGGGTCCTTATGTCTCGCTGCTTTATGGCAGCTGAGTCCCTGAGGAGGCCACGGCGATGTGCTAGCCTCTAAACCCTTGCCGTCAAAAATGATCTATGACCGTCATTAACAGAAAATATCACTTCAGTCGCCCCATGATCTTGCTTCGCTAAGGGTCATATTATCAGCCAAGAACAAATTACGGTCCAAGTACATTCAAATAGCCCTAGAAAAAAAAACAAAATCATGCAAATGGTGATATGTCATCTGTGACAATGGCCTCTGGTGTACTGTCGATGAAAACACAGGGGAGAAATCATGAACTGACAGACCAGGAAAGCTCTTTTTTACCCTCTGTCAGTTGGTAGCACACATACTCTGTGAACCGATACCTGTGACACTCACACACAATGTATTTTTCCAGATAGGAACAGACATCACCATATATCACTGTATATCTCAGCAGGTTTCTCATATTGATCTTGAAGGTGTTCCCAGTTTTGGCCTGTTTAGGTGCGGTTAATACTCGAGAAATGATCAGCTTCAACCAGTTCTGAGGAATGACCTTGAACTTCAACTCCATTCAATCTCTTTTTATTCAATGAATTATATAAACCTCAATGCTATATTTAATGCTTCTCAATGACAAATTCTGCTAGTATAAAAGCTGGGCATCCATTTTAGCATGCCACTTACGGTAATAACAGTCTGATATATGTGAAATAACAAAAACTCCTTTGGAAATTAGTTCTGCGTTTCGCCTGTGGATTTTGGGGTAGGTGGGTGGATGGGGGGAATAAAAGAGCTTGTGAGTCCTCCCGCCCAATATCAATTTCAAGGTCCATTTACCCCCACCTTCCCCAATGCCCGGCGTGGTGAGCAGACGGAGGCGCCCTGACTGTGCGCATATGACAGAGGGCTGGGAGTCTGCCAGTGCTGGTAATGACAGCCACGGTGGAGCGGGTGCGTTTGCCGTGGCAGTGCCGTGCCAGCACTATAATTGACAGCAGCGCCAATTCGCACAGCTCCCTAATTCGCACAGCACTGACTCTGCCGCTCGGCTCAGCAGGGGCAGCCCATCCAATTTACAGCTCTGTCCAGGAGCCGTCTCCAGCCTGGCCGAGACACACCGCCGGAGCCTAATGATGAGCCTCTCCAGCAGCTCATACATTATGGAGACAGATCGGTACGTGGCCACCAACGCCCTCTGCCATTCTGACCGGAAAGAAGCAGAGCAGCTTGGTATGCCAATATGGAGCAGCTTTCTGTAACGTGGAACTGTAACTCTCCTTGTCAGCATGTGGAGTGGTAATTTTCGCTGAAAATCTGGGCAAGAGCTCCCAGTGTGTAGCATAGAAAAGATAGTCAACTTGGCACTGGCCTCATTTCTTTTTTAGTTGGAGCCTATAAAGATGCCAAAAACTGTCTCAGCCAAAATACTTTTTCCATCAAACTGTGAAGGAAGAAGCTGCATAATCAGGAATGCATTAGAAATGCTGTCAATATGTGTGTTGGCTTACGCCTTGATTGCTAGCCTGGAGCTTCTCGCCGAAGAGGCTCTTTGCCTGGTGAGATTGCACCTCTCTCTGCTCTGCTCCTGCATGCTTATGAGACAGAACAGAGCAGAGCTGGCCCACCGCTGAGGACACCTTGGCACACAGTCGCGGCGAAACAAATTGTGTTCTGTGATAGCTCTGTGGGAGGCTTGGCGTTGCCAACGTCCTTGGGATGCTTACCATCTGTCAGCTCTATAGTTGCACTCAGACACGTTGCATTGAAGAAGACTCGCAGCACTCAGCAACAGTATAGCACAAAACTCAGGGCCTGCATATGGAGCAACTCTGAGGGCTGCCTTCCCACAAAAAAAAAAAAAAAAAAACGCGGATACGGTGGTTTTAGAAAGAAACTATTTACAAGTTGTTTTCCCCCCTTGTGTTTCATTATGTCTTTTCAACTGCACTTTCGTATAGAAAGGCATAATTGCATCTTAAGACAGCCATAATTATCTGTCTTTAAATGAGTGCTATGCTGTATGTGTGGTGTAGACTTAACCGTTTGTATATTTGATAGGGAAGACAGGACCCCAGAGGACCTCCAATATATTTTATTGATGAAAAGTTCAGTCTCATCAATTTCCTCTTGTAATATTAGTTTAGTTGTAATTATAAAGATTTAGAAACCTTAAACCAAAGCTCAAAACAAAGACTCGAGTTCAGGCTTTTCAAGTGTCCTCCCCAGGGACCTTGATTAGTCAGTTCTCCACGTTCCATACCTCCATCCATACCTGATGCTTCTAACATCCAGCTCTGCACAACACTGCAGAGAATAAAAACACTGACATTTACATAATTGTAAATCTCTTAGTTTTTTTTTTTTGTTTTTTTTTTTCATTTAACCACAGTGGCAATGTATGTCTATTGTATGCTTTGTCAAGCAATTAGGAACAAAGAAATGTGCACTCTCCCCTTGGGACAACATGTATGTATCTCTCTCTCTCTCTCTCTCTCTCTCTCAATTACTGAAATCAGTTCCCGAATGGCAAGATAACTAAATTTGTGTTGGTCACTTCACTAAAGCCTCTAATCACTCTCAATGCTCTTGTTGACTGTGATGGTCAGATGCTCCAGCAGGACATTGCTTGGAATCATTCTGATGATCCTGCGTCACGAAAAACCAATTAACCCTGCTCTCACTGTTTGTCCATCAGAGACCAGCAGTCCAGCAGAGGCCAAGTCAAGAAACCCTGAAGGGTCATCCATTAGCTCCGAGGCAGATGGCACAAGCTACTTCTACTCACTGACGTGGAAACAAAAGGTTTATGAACTCACCAAGAGAGCAAGTGATGAGGTCAGCTTTAAAACATTAGAGGTACCAGCATATGGGAAAAGCAGAATATATTCAAAGACAGGCAGATGTTGTGGCTTTATGCACTCAGCAACATTGTGATCCTGAAGTAACATAATAATAAAAGGCTTAACCATAAAAAGCGACTTGCAAATCATAATTTTTTTTATTTTACTTACGATAGTAAGATTTCATAAGAACAGTGCACATTCTTCATGAGGAATGGTCCATAACAAGCTATTATCTCTCTCTCCTCTTGCTTTCACCAACAACCAAAATGGAATATTACAAATGGCTTGTGACAGGTGAAATTCGCCATGGTGTTTACCACACTGAATATGTCAGCCTTTAACACAGTCTCTTGGCTTCCTTCATAGCAATGACAGCTTACTTGACATTTACGCACTCCGATTCCCGTCGGCTAATAGCTACGCCTCATCTCCCCAGGGTTCGGCGAGCAGGCCAACCGATAACAAACCTGTCAGGACAGCTTCGGCGGGAAGATAAATTCTACGCCACGTGAGAAATTAGCCGTTCAACAGGAGAATATGGAGTCTGACATGAGCGGCATGCTAGCAGTAGTGACAGATGATTTTTTTTTTCACATGGTACGCTAAATGGAAGGCGCCACGGCAGCTGATTAGGTCCTTATCAGGGGTGCTTTGGAGCGAGCGCCTTTTCCCCCCATTTCACATCTCTCCAAGGAGTCGACATCAAAGGAGATCACTGAGGTTGCTCTGGTTAGCCTGTCAGCTGAATTTGAAGGAACGTGGTGGGAGGATAGAAGCGGAGGAGGGAAATGTCTAAGATAACACTGATGCTCAAGCTGTTCAGAGATGAGAGAGGACAAATTAGGCCCACACAAGCTGTGTCACATGCAACTAAAAAACATTCAGTCCAATTACAGAAAAGCAGCAGACCGGTTTGATTGTCAGTTTTATACAAAATGAGGACTTGATTACTATACATTTTTAAACATCTCAATGTCACATAGACTCTTTGAGGATCTGACACAGTTAAACTTGCAATGAGTAATCTGAAATGTTTAATTTTTCTGATTGCAGTAAAGGAAATTCGATTTGAACTTCAGGTTTAAACAGTGACGACTGAACTTAATCTCTGGATATTGTTCTATTAGATCTATACTAACTACTTAAACAGCATGATTTCCAGTGTTAAGTAAACACCCAGTTTAAAATGAACACCATGCAGGGTTTTTATGGGTCTGGTTGGACTTATCTGAACTCTAAAATCAAAATTTTGCCAGTTTATGATATGTTAATAGAAGCATGTGGGGTCCTGTGATAGGAAATGAATCAAAAAATGCCACAGATTAACGCGCCCAATGTGAACCACTGACACTAGAGATTCCTTCCGTAAATGTTAAAGATTACTTTAAAGACTATATCAACATATCAAACACTTACATACAGTGTTCTGTGTTAAAGCACATAGGGATAGGTATATGGCAAATACCTACTTATTTTTCCAGTCGATATATACTCACTTATACAGTACATCCACCTCGACAAACTGGTACAGTCATGTGGTGCACACACGCCATTTTTTCTGCCAATGTTGGTTGGTTCATTTATGTTTATAGGCAGAGTTGGGTTGGACATGCCTTTGCTTTGCCTGTGACACACGCCAAAATGTGGCTTCTTGTGGAAAATTATAATCAATTAATCAAATTAACAGGGAGGTGAAGCAAACTATCCAAACAAAACCAACTTTCAGAACTAACAACCTGGTGATGCTACACAAGTGCAGCTCAGGTAAACACAACCAGCACCCACACCCTCACTGTCACTGTTTATAACACAGGGAGAGGTTTTTTTTTTCTCTTTTTTTTAGATAGTGAGGTCTGTAAGTGTTTATTCACATGCAAGCTCATACCATGTTAATTCTACATCCAGATAATCTGTAAAATTAAAAATTATTCTGTTTTTATTGTAATTTATTCATTCTTTTAATCGTGTAATTTGATTACACATAGTTAAGTTACTGACCAATCCTTATGCAGATGACAATTTTACTGTTATTAGTTATAATGCAGGCAAATACTGTACTGCCAAATTTCATATAAGAGCTTAACAGATGCATCAAAATGACAATTGAACTTACAAGTACACACTTAAATATCTAACATTGATGTGTACTTCACCTTATGGGCAATCCTTAAGCGTTCTTTGTATAACCTGAAAATAGAGGGTTTTGTCCAAGTTAAACCTATTCAGAAAACTAGAATCCTTAACCCCTGAGAAATTGCCTTTTCAATTAGTTTATTTTTTTGACATTTATTTTACCTCTGTTTTTGAAAAAAAAAAAAAAAAAAAATTATATATATATATAATACAAAAAAATAAAATGGAAATGGAAGTAAATGGAAGTTTACCATGGACAATAAGGAGCCATAACTGGGGTCAACACTTCTCTAGTGCTCAATTCAAGTCCAGATGGTGCTCATTAAAATATGGCACATCATCCATTTATTAGCTGAGCGCCATTCAAACCAAACAAGCGCATCAGAGTATAAACCACAATGGTTCCATAGCCTATATAGTCATCTGTATTATGAGCTTAGGACTAATTAACAATAATCATACCTACAAACTTTTTTGTTTTACCCATAATACTGACCTACTAGTCCTGTCTATTTTGCTTTTTCATACCTGGCATTGTGCATTAATGATGAGCAGCCTTGTCAGAATTAAAATTACACATTATCGGCTTTGATTAACTATGCATTATTATTGCCTGTTAATTGGCATGAAAATTTAATTACCAGGCCCTTATCCAGTGGCTCCTGTTGGCTGAGAGCACTCGGTATCCATTTACTCATGGATCTTATTTGCCAGGACATAAGTCTGTAATTGGATGAGGCTTTGTGATCAGATGTTCTCCAGGAGAAGCTAATTCCACTCTTTCTGACCTGCTTAATCTGCAAAACTGAGCCCGGTTCATGCTGGGTTAATGGGGTCCTATGCTCACCCACCATTCCTGGGTCACCAAACAACCAGCACGTGATACACAAGTACACGAGCACACACACACACATTACAGGCACTGTGCAACCTAGCTTACAAATGATACAGATGCATATTACAAACATCCAAACTTGACCTATTGATAACCCAATTAAGGCTTGTGTACTCAACCACAAGTGAATATGAGAGACATTTTCAAAGGTTCTGCTGATGCAAAAGAATATCAGATAACGCTGCTCCTGATAAAAATCGTTACTCTGACTGTAATAGTTCCAATTTACCGGAAGGTTGTGTTTTCCCCCTCTCCCCCAGGAAATAGCTTATAAAACATGATCTGTCAACATTATTATTGCAGTTCCTTTTAAAACCAGATAATGAATCTCAGTTCTTTTATTGCCCACTTCACCAATTACCTCAACCTACTATGATTAATAAATGTTTTTAGTTAATTATACATTGCAACATTGCAAGAAATATCCAACATTTCTACTTGAATTCAGTCTGACAGATTATGGATCATGATAAACTATGAAGCAGAGGTGAATGTACTTTGCTACCTCTTCAACAGGATGCTAATGCCTTCCTGTAACATATAGATTGATGTCGCAAAAAATACTGCAGCATTCTTTAAGTATCTAGAGCTCTGCAGTTTGAATGCCAGGCTATACATTAAAGGAAAACAAACAAACCAAAAGTAATATTCTGAGACAAAATTCCAACATAGAAATAGTACAATAGTACAGACCTCACTATCTAAAAAAAAAAGAGAAAAAAACCCTCTCCCTGTGTTATAAACAGTGACAGTGAGGGTGTGGGTGCTGGCTGTGGTTACCTGAGCTGCACTTGTGTAGCATCACCAGGTTGTTAGTTCTGAAAGTTGGTTTTGTTTGGATAGTTTGCTTCAATGTAAAACATATGTAATTAAACAATCTTTTTTAATTAAATTTGTCATTGAATTCAAGTTGACATCATTTATTGTCCTAATTAGTTTTTGAGTTATTATGAGTATGATTAGACCAATTCAATTGGAGTCATCAACCTAATAGATTTATGATGATAATTCATTTAAGATATATACCCTAATCACTTTGATGAGATGATTTCAAACTACAAAAAATAAACAAAACATGAACCCTTTGGCTGAACTCCAATTTGAAAATGATGGGACTAAAGTTTGGACTAAAGCGCTGCTGCATTGGTCACTCTGTGTCGACATCAAGCAATGGACAAACGCCACTGACACCGCCATGTAGGAAACTGTCTACTGAAGTGAAAACAGACATGCGTCTCAAAGAAAAACTATGATAAATCAGATTTAATCGGATCACTCACTCATAATCAAACTTATGCAAGTCATTTCTTTTTTTTTTCCTTTTAAGGTCAGAACTCAAACATGGAGCTAAGATTAAGAATCTGTCTAAAGGTTCAGGCTTTTTAGTCTGTAACAAGAATCGACCTGAAATCAATTCTGTCTTGAAAGTAGGCCATTTTCTTTCAGGGAAATGCTTGTCGACATTCAGGACAAGCCACTGAAACCAGACGTGATTAAAAACGTTGTCTAATCCTCTCCCGTAAACAGCCGTGACTGTCGAGTCCGCTTCTCCCCCACTGCGAACAAAATTTGTAGGCGATTCATTAAATTCCCGCGCCTCTGCTTTGCGGCCATTTTGTCCTAATCTATCAGCTCAAAGCACATTTCTGCCTGAAGCGTGCCAGGTCACATCCACCCAGAGGCAGCCAAGCTCAATAAAACTCCACTTCCCTCTTCACCCTCGACAGCTATCATCTCCCCTTTTTATTGCCATTCATTTTTTTCCGCCGGCAACACGATGCCGCCATTATAGGCTGACTGATGTGGGGGAGTCAGAGCAATTTCCTGAGCCACTTAACGCCAGGTCGCGCGGGGGCTTGTAACATGAGAGAGAGAGAGAGAGAGAGAGAGAAAGAGAGAGAGAGAGTGAGAGAGAGGCCATGGCCATTCATAGGTCGCTTATGCGCGATGAATACCGACCCAGATGTTAAGTCAATGGCTTAAGGGTGAAGAAAAAGCTTTTTTTCCCTCCTCCTCATCTTCCCTCTCCAGAAAATCGGGAAAAGAGAGCGGGTTACATTTCGCAGGGCAGCGAAAATGTTTCTTTAGAAAGAATCTGTTCGGCTGAGATAAATTAGTCCCTCAATCAGATACATTCATAACAGGCTCATAAAGAGGCTGAATAGACTACAGGCTATGGACTGCAGGGAGCCAGATGCTTCTGTGCGACATAATCCATTAGCGTCACATGTTCTTTTCTCCTTTTTCAACGTTAAATTACGAGACATATCCCTGTAGCAGAGTAGCATTACGCGCAGATAATGATTTTGTTATCCCTGCGGTCCGGGAGGCCCTCCCTTCTCCCCTAACTACAAATGTCAGCCCAGACAGGCAATTATAGGAGTCGGATTACTCCTTCTCCTCTATCAGTCCATTCTCCAAGCCCACGGCACGGCGAGAAGCCAAAGGTAATATTCCCCCGGGGTCGAAGCCAAGGCCATGAACCCGCCTATTAAAGGCCTAACGAGTTTCTGTGCGAACAGCAGGCCGGAGGTTTGAGTGACATGCGGTCGATGGACTGCGCTCTCTCGGGTCTGCTCAGCTGTCAGAGGGCTGAGGTCTGAAAATGCTGCTCTCAACTACTAAAACCACCCGAGTATCGAAAAACACACTGACACTATTCATAGAAAGAGGAATTAAGAATTCAATTATGTAATCAATACCCAAACAAATGCATAATTTCTCCCATTCATCGTTATGCACATGACACACGGAAGTGCACCGTTAAATTCTATTGATTCGATGGCATTTTGTAAAAGTTAAATAAATAAATTAATAAATAAATTAACAAAAATATGTTTTATTTCTTAAAAACTGATACATTTTCCTTTCAACAAGATGAGTACTGGTAAATCATACTGACATTTAAAGCAGGCACAAGAGCGCCATCTGCTGTCACCGACCACAGCAGAATCTCTAATAGTCTGTTACCCAGTGCACAGATTTTTAATCAATGTTTTTAGTTCTCTAACACAGCTCATGCAATATATAACATAATAAACAGCCTTTCTTGAGGTGAATTGTGTGTTAAAGCAGGAAACACTGAGGCGCACGCCTGGACCAAGGCTGGAAACCCATGACTTAGGATTTTGGACTTCAGACCATGGCTGTTTTAAAGTTAGAAAACTAAGGTAGAGTACATGAATGATTACCCCCCCCTCCCCCCCCACCTAGATCCCAAACCCAGTTATGCTCCAAAATGGTCAGTCAAATCTTGCCTATGTTGAATAAACCCGTTCCTGAGCAGGTAAGAGCTTACAGACCTCTAGTCATAGTCCGTCAACAGCTTCAAAGAAACTACAAATCCAGGATGATGTCAAATTGTCAATCGCTGCAAATCCCTATGATAAAAAAAAAAAAAAGTTTTTAAATATCTATATAAGTTTTTCTTTTTCTGAAGTGTGTATAAATTATTTTGGCTGAATCTGTAGGATGTCTGTATAGGATGATATCTATATCATCCTGGATTTGTTGTTTCTTTTAATCTGTTTTATATATTAATAATATATTATCATATTATCATATCAATATATAATGTATTAAAATATTTATAAAAATTTTTTTCTTTTCCTGAAGTGTGTATACATTGTTCTGACTCTGTATCGGTGCATCTCAATAAATTAGAATATAATTGAAAAGTTGATTTGTTTCAAAAAGTGAAGCACTGTATAGATTCATTACACACAGAGTAATATATTTTTTGACTGATGTGTTGATTTCATTACATTTTGATGAAAAACAAAAATTCAGTATATTTTAAAAGTACTAATACCTGGTTTAAACCATGGTATCCCTGTGCATGATTGGCCAGCAAACTCTCCTGACCTAAATCTCATAGAGAATCTATGAGGTATTGTAAAAACGAAGATGTGAGACACCAGACCCAACAATGCAGAACAGCTGAAGGCTGCCATCAGAGCATCCTGGGCTTCCATAATACTTCAGCAGTGCCACAGATTAAACGCCTCAATGCCACGCTGCATTTCTGCAGTAATTCATGCAAAAGGAGCCCCGAACAAGTACTGAGTGCTGTACATGTTCATATTTTTCAGTAGCCCATTTCTGTTTTTTTTTAATCATTCTTAAATAATGTCCAAATCTTTGAGACAGTGAATTTTTTCATTTTGCTGTAAGCCATGATCATCAAAATGAAAAGAAACAAACACTTGAAATATATCAGTCTGTGTGTAATTAATCTGTTTCACTTTTTGAATTGAATTAATGCAATAAACCGGCTTTTCAATGATATTCTAATTTATTACGATGTACATGTATGTGTTTGTATATAGAGTCAGTATGTGGAATGTACTCTTGAATAGTTCTTCAGGCTTCCTGAAGGACCTTTTTGGTACTGATTTTCAGTTATCCCTGTATCTCACCAGCTTCAGAGGTTTTTTTTGTTTGTTTGTCAAATCACAGTGACTTACGAATCATTAAAGCATCTAACCTAAGGCATGAACCGGTGAGAAACAGGTGCAGTTTATGACAGATGATCAGGCTGGTGAATAATATACTGGTGCTGCTGACTGCGGATTAGATGAGGGGGGAAATGAGATTGCTGCTGCTGTTACAACCAATTTTGAAATTGTATTTCACATGTCACATTTTGAAGTGTAATGCAAGTGTACATCAAATAATCCCATCCACTGTTCATTAACCTGTGAATGTTTCTTTAAGAAGGTTTGGATTTTAACATGCTGCATACGATTGACTATAAGTGGGCACAAATGACTGAACAGCCTGATGGCCTAGTACAATGCAACAAAGCTTACACAAACACATCAATGTGCATGCTCATTGTGCAGGGGGGGGGGGGGGACTTTATTCCAAAATGCTTAAATTTGATTAACCGATTCAGAAATCTTTAACCAGGGACCTAATAAAATAGTGCATCTTTGGACACAACTTCTTGGCATAATGTCCAATTTAGCATAAAGTGCATAAACACTGACACTATGCAAATCAACATATTCACATAATTGGCGTAAACGATTACGTTCACACATTGTCGTTTACGTTCTAAAATCTAGTGAAAAACCTTCCCAGAAGAGTGGTAGATATTTTAGCAAAAGAATCAGGACCACAATTGGATTAGGAGGCTCAACAGGATGTTCCACCAAAATCTCTTTAACCACCCCTTCTAGGACGGCCACATGATGATTTGGATGTAGGTGCAGTATTTTACTCTATAAAGAGTTCATACTAGACACAAAGGTCTGCAGTACTACATAGTTAAACATCAAATTACTATACTTGCTACATAAGCAAGACACAAAAAGCAAGGCTTGGTGAGTTTATGCTGGTAGTAACCCACAGAGGGCCATAAAGGGCCATATGCAGTATATCAGTAAAAGAAAATCCATCAAGAGATTCATTGGTACAGGCATCGTAATGGAGAGCAATAATGGAGCTTCAGGCAAAGTCACATTACTTCAGTTATGGACTTGCTGCAGCTCTTGCCATTAGAGAATGAGGAACCACATGATGGTGATAACAGCTGCTTAATAATAAAAGCTTCAACACCCAGCATATCATTTTACAGGGGTGTGAACAAGTTAAGTGCAGATTTCCCAACACGCTTACTCATAATTACTCCTAAAGCATTACCTACTGTGACGCCTTCTGCAGAACACTGAACATGAAGGATCTCTTTCCTAGCTCTTACCGCTCAACCAGCGCTTGTTACCAATAATATGACAGAACAATTTACAGGAGGGATGAGAAGAGGAATTTCACGTACATTAGAAGTTGCAACAAAAGACTGATGCTAAAGAACAGTCATTCTGCAACAATATTCACTCAAAGACAAGATCGATAAAGAATAAAATTATAATATGAAGCCCACAGTCATTTCAGGTTGACGCACTTTATTCCTAAAATTGGCTGCACCATTCATAGCGGCACAAGATTGTATGTACACATTTTATATAGATATTTACACACACAATTCTCTAAATCTGATATAAAATATATAATTTGACAATGTATCTCTTGTTCTCTTATTTGAACACATTAAATCGCTGTACAGGTATTCTGCAACTACAGCCTATCCTGCAGTTTCCAACCACACAAGGCTAAGAACAGCTTCAGCATACTTCATTTGTACATCATGGCAATAAAAATTGTCTGTCCACTCTCAGAAAATACTTCTCTAAAAGCAACCTACTGCAAATACACTTGTCAGTTCTTGCCTTGCAATTAAGACAATTACATACGTTAGAGCATTTTTAATTTTATAGGAAGGCGATGTGTACCTTCAGATATTATATATATAAAAGATTAAGAAATTACACATTTAAAAACATACAATAAATAAGATATATGCAGGCATTTCATTTGCAAAAAACCTTACCCAGACCAAAATATCAGGTCGTTAAAAAGAACATTTCAGTAGATAAGTCCCTTTAGCTCCAGTTGTTTTTGAGATGGACTCTTGGCAATGCTAATGTTTCCCTGCACGTCCCACGTGTCCAGACTGTGTCCTATATGCTATGGTCTGCAGTAGCAGTGCAGCACAGCAACTCTTGAGTTTACAGCACGTTCATGATGAAGTTGTACATCTGGTTAAGCACGACAAAGTGCACAGGGAGACAAGAGCGGCGGTCCTGCGTGGCAGGGTCACAGGTCAGCCAGGAGAGGGCATTATACTGCTCCAGCACAAACCTATACATCAAAAGAAAAAAAATCCAATTAAACATTAACCTCAGATCCCTAATATAAAGCATATCAATGATGAACAAAGATTCATTAAGAAATTACAAATTCATCTATCAATATCCTCCCCCTCTTAGCAGAGGGGAACATGAGACCAGAAACCTTCTCTGGATACTTTGATCACAACTTGCACCATAAAACCATAATGATTGTTAAGAAAGTCATTTTCTGATACTGACAAAAACATTCCTAAATTTCCACATTCTGACATTTTATTCTGCCAAAGACAACACGTTATAATAAAAAACTAGTATTATCAGAGATACTACCAATTTAATTTCATGTACGAAATAAACAAGCAGGTTAAGACTGAGATAATTAAGTGCCATTTAAGTGATATGATGACATTAATAATATAATTTACCTGAGCACATCTGAGGTGTGGTTGGAATCAAGAGGGTGGGAGTGTTTACTGTGCAGCAGCTCGTCGGACTGCACCGAGGACACGTGCAGGTGCAAGGATGCCTGAAAGGAGAATATCACAAGTCACACACACACACACACACCTACCTACCAGTGCCCCTTAACATATTAGCAAACAAGAAAGACGGAAGCACCTTGAAAGCCTCACCATAATGCGGTGTCTGAGGGTTACCACATTTGATATTCAATAATGTAAAGTCTCTTTTCTGTTTGTAAACATCTTTATGCTAACACTTCATTATTATACTACTCTTAAATCATACACTTAGAGGAGATTTATAATGTCAAACCTTTAAAAACAGTGGGCATTGATTCTTGGCCTGAGGGCAGGAAGACCAAAACCAGTCAGGCAACGGCCCTGCTTTGGCTGTAGATACAAAATAACCCAGTGCCATTGGCTGCTGCAGGATGTTGGGAGTTTCATCGTGAGACTCCATGCGGTCTGTGCTCTGGCCCTGCGAGAGAGACACAAATCCATGAGCAAAATGGTGTTCACAGCTCATTCATTTTGTTTTTGTTGCAAAGGTTATAGTGAGTACACTTCTGGACCCGGTTTCTTTAATCGGTTATCAAAACACGTAGGAGTATTAGATACCTCCTCATAATAAATTTGTTTGCACACAACTTGCTTGGCATTTTAAAATTGTTGATGCCCTAATACTCAATTAAAATGGAAATTCAGGCATGCATCATTGTCAGTACTGCTTCGAGTCAACATTTTTTTCCTTAATTTGGTGAAGAAAGATGACTTGTTTTGTTAGAAGTGTATTAATTTTTCATAACTGATGAAATAACAGCTTTTAATTGTGTACAACATTAGAGCTTAGGTTAGTGTTAACATCCCCCATAAAAATTAATAACAGATAATTTGACAAATAAAAACATCACTGTTCATAACAAAGTTAAGAATTTAACCTTGCTGCCGTCTCCTCCGTGGGGGTAGTGTGAGCCAGGTGAGTGCACTGGGGAGGTGGTGGGAGAATTGGGTAATATATTAATGAGATCCGGGTCCACGTCGTTCTCTGAAACAAGCAGGTCCAGGATTCCATCCATACCGCCCATGGCATCTGATGCATCTGAGAAGAGATGGAGAGATTAATTAAGTATAATGGAACAAGAACAATGGCAGTTAAGGCTTTGAGGGCTATTAAGGCGTATGAGACTGACCATGAATTGGATTGAAGGGTGTGTCGATGACCTGGACCACAGCAGAAGTGGGGAACACCAATATGTGGGTGCAAGACGTGTCCTGAGGGGTGTTCAGCTGTGATGTCTGCATGTTCAGAGCAGTGCTGCGGCCAAACACGGAACCAGTAGATACAGAGTCTACAGACGAGATAACGGATAGTCGGTGAAATGTCATGAACAATTAATATTTAGATCATTTTTAGAAGAAGTAATCAAATCTTAATTTAAAAATTGTTTAATAGCAAAGTTTCACTTTGCTGTCTTGTAGGCCCTTAGGTTGTAGATTCCTGGAAATAGCATTCATGGTAATATATAATTAATTAGCTGATTATAAAAGACAAAACTAAGAAGAAAAAAAAAGTTTTGTAGGATTTTCTTACATAAACATTAGATATTGTTGTTGTCCCTTTCCTGGATTTGCAAAGAGATATTTATGCTTGTCTTAATCTGTCTAACTGTGAAAGCTTGCAAGATATTAAGCACTTATTTCCCCACCTGGCATAATGACAAATGTTGCCTGTGGCTCTAGGGCAACTAAGCAGGCACTAAGGATACTGGGACTGTCTGCTGATGAGATGCCACACATCCTGCATAACTCCTTCAAGCGACGGCTCAGAGATTGCAGGTTACGCCGACTTAGCAGGATGCTCCAATCTATTAGAAATTAAGCACCCGACAAATTAAAGAATGAACAATAATGCCATTTGGAACAGAAATAAGATATGCAATATAAAATGTCGCCCACCTTGCAACTCCCCATGACCCATTCTACCAAGGCGACCGATCACAACTCGCCAAGGCAGCGAGGTCACCTGCACTAGGCTCACACACCACTCCCAGAGCTTCTGAAGGCCAAGTCGACGGGCTGAACCCTTTTTCCTCCGAGCTCTGTGGGAGAAGGAAAAGTTCTCTCAAATAAAATTATCAATAAGAAAATCCCAATGTAGAAAATTTCTGTTGCTCAACAACTGACCTGTTGGGAACATCTATGCTGATGATGCAAGTCTCCAGCAGCTCTCCGTACTGGTCGGTGCAGCTGGCCAGCAGCCAGCGTTGATCATGAGACAAACAGTAGGCTACAAAGAGGACGTTGTGTTTTTGTGCAGCTTCACCAAAGGTCTCACCCAGCTCCGTCTGCTTGTCCTTCACTGGGGCCAGTACAAATGGGGGTGTGTAGAGACGCACAAACTCTGCCCTCTGTATGACGACAAAACGGATTACACAACTCATAATTTTGTTTTATGATTGCACCAATTCATTTGCAGTTTTACTAATTAAGATCATTTAGCACCAATGACTAAAGCAGTTTAGGAATTGAATGGATTTAACACATTTGGAATGAACACAAAACCTTTTTTATTAGACATTGTAAATTGAAAGCTTATCTAAAACATTGCTGCTAATAACTCTATGGAAAAAAAAAACCTTATCTATATAACTAAATAGCTAATCTTAAAGAAAATTAATCTCTAAATAAATGTTGAAGCAAATGCCAGAACAGTAAAGAATGAAATAGACAAGTTACATGTAACTGAGAAAGTGACAGAGTGAGGGAGACGATCATCTAACTGATTATGTTTAATAAATAATTGATGAAGTCAGACATCTTGAGCCTGATACAAATGCGATTAATAATGCACAGCTAATAACAGCAACTACAGGAGACAAATATAAAGACCCTGTTAGGACCAAGACAAATGTAATCAATTATAAAACATTGTACCTTAGAGCTCTTTAATGCAATGTCTATGGCAAGTCCAGGGCCAAAACCTGTTAGTGTTTTGACATTAGTGGAGTTTGGGAGAGGCCTCCTGCATTGTGTATACACAGAGAAAGCCAGGGACTTCAAATGCTGGGAATACATATGCCTCTCTTCACTTCGTACCGGCTGCAGCAGATACTGGCAGGGAACCACCTGCATAACAATGCAGCATGCCATTAATGGTAGGTGGTTACAAAATAAAAAGCATAGAAACGTAAAAACAAACCCAACAAAGACCAACATATTGACCTTACCTGCACAGACACGGCATTCCTTATATGTGGAGGCAAAAACTGCAGCATTTCCATATAGCAGTAGAGAAGTCCCAGGCTCCACACACTAGAGTTGCAGCCTCTGTTTGTCTCCTCATAGCTAAAAGGGTCCACTATGTAAACCACTATGGCAGGGGGATAGCTGACAGCATGGGAGTCTCCATCTGTTGGTACACCCACTTTGTCCCTCTCCATAGTGCTGGGGAAAAAAATGCTCACATAAATTGGAGGGCTATAGATATTGATGTACTCTAAGCAGCAAAGTTTATAAGTTTAAAGATAGTCTACCTCTCAGGGGGCTCAGGATGGGCCTGTGGCTGGCTTGTGGCTGATGTGTTGTCGCCTATGGTGCCCGTGTTCTGGGCTCCAGCATGCTGAATTCCTTGAGCTCCAAAGGGAGGAAGAGAACTGGCCTTATTAGATCCTAAGCCTCCCAAACCCTGAGAGTTAGAGGAGGTGGTAGAGGTGGGTGCTGCGGTGCTACTGTTACTGCTGGCTGTGGAGGTGCTGGTGGCAGTGGAGGTGTTCTGTGGGCCTGTCGAGGTGCTGCTGGAGTTGGCAGGTTGTGAAGATATTGAGGAGGATAAGGAGGATGAAGGATTTCGCTGAGAGAGCAAGGAGCTGTCTAAAGACTGGGCTGCCAGGTATGGAGCTGAAGGGGAAAAAAAGCAATAAGTACAATAATAATTTTGATCTTCATTCATCTACAAGTGAAACTATAAAAACTATACAAAGTGAAAAAAATCAAGAAATTGTACCCAAGTCATGCCGGCACACTTGTGCGTAGAGCTTAAGTTTCGTTACGAAGTCACTGTTGATGCTGTTGCACATTTTGAAGAACCAGTCACTGAGTGGTTGCTCTGCCTGAGGCCTTAAGCCAGCAGTACTCACTGTTACTATCCCATCAGCATGGGCCTTGCAGATGGGCTTGTGCTGACCAAGCCGACATGCCTGCATGATAAGAAACATAAAATTATGTTTTAAAAACAGGTCCACAAATATTAACTGCAACTGATCGTTATCCAAGCATGTTACACTGCATTTACCTCATAGACGGCGGTCAAGTCCCTAAAGAAAGTTTTAGCACCAGACAGCAGAGTCTCGTTGTCAGGACACACCACCACGTAGGCAACATCTCTCTGAGAACCGAAGGGGTCCAGCAACAGCTTCTCCCAGTAGGGCAGGACAAAAGGTGACAGAACCACAAAGTCATACTCATAACCAACTAGGAAAGTCGGAATGGGTAATGGCTCAGGAGATTCGTCAGTACCTGATTGGAGAGATAGAGAAACGAGTCAATTAAGCTTAAAAATTTTGGTCACAAAAGCACAAGTGGTGATATCCACTAAGCATACCATAGGATCCCCTGCCAGCCATTTTGTGAAACTGCTGCCAAGTAAGTGGACCCTGGACGCCCCAGGAGCGAACGGATCGCTTCTTTTGGATGGCGTCCTGCAGAACAGGCTGCAGGGACAGTAACATCCTTAGCACATCCTGAGAGAACAGCAGGCTTACATCCATAGCTGAAAGAGAAAGGAGAGAAAATAGTTTAGACCACTTCATAATAAACCGATTTTTTTTTCTATTTAGGATAAGCTACTACTGTCGAAGACATTTTTTCTTTTTTTTTTTTACGTTAAAGTCCTGTAAGGTATTATTTACAAACTGTTTTATTATTTGCCTTACCGTTGCGATTGGCCCAGGGGTGCAAACACGAGTTCTTGACAAGCGTTTCATCTACTTTCCCTCCAGACATGTTGTCCATAAATTGACGGCCATGCTCCAGAGCCAGGTAGCAGTCGCTACAGTAGTCCCTCTCCTCCAGACGCCGAGGCGGCCGTGGTACTAAGCCGACCCTGGGTTCTGGCATGCACAGAGCAGGAAAAGGATTGGAGCACTGTTCCTGCAGCAGAAGGAGCAGCTCGTCTTGGAGGTGCACCGAGGAAGCACGACGGTGTGCTTCCAGGTGCTTTTCTGCTTCTCGGCCAGCATCTGTGCCCCTGCCCACAACATCTAGCTCATCCTCAAGAAAGAGGCCAGCACCGTTTGCATAGCGACGATTGACGACGGCACTGAAGCCACAGGAGCAGGTTTCTGTACTGGAATATTGTGAATCCAGGCCTGCGTCACTAATGTAAACACCTGCGTCAGCACCCTTGATGTTCATGTTGCACACACACACACAGCAACTGTCAAAATTACAGTCTTTAAACAAGTTCATGGTTGAGTCGGAAAGGATGAGAGTGACATAGAGGCTGTGGGCCTCAGGCACCGAAGGCGCTGTAGCCGGTTCCACCGAGCTGAGAGGCCGGAGGGTGGAGGGGGTGGAGGCCGGAGAATACAGGTCAGAGTTGTCGTATTTCATCGAACCCTGGGCACTAGCAGGACCACGTGGGGTGCGGGGGGTACGTGGTGTCCTCGGTGTGGGTGCTGAAAAGCGAGGGGTAGCAGGTGATGGCAGGATACCTGCACCGCTGTTGCTAGGAGGGGCACTGTTGGACTGGAAGGGGGTGTGGGTCTGTGGGGTGTACGTTTGTGTGTAGTCCTGCAGCTCCATGGCACTGCCCACACTAGGGATGTTACTGTAAAAACAGACACATGCCAACAATCACATCCACATGCTTAATGACAAGTAAAAAAAAAACAAAACAAAAAAAAACTGTTGGCAAGGCTGCTGGGTGGTTGCATTTTTTAAATTACTACCCCAATTTATTCTAGGTCATTTCCTCCCACTAGCGCAACTGAAGAGCTAACTTGAGGCTTCTCTAAGACAAGGGAGATGCAACCACTTACCACTTTTAAATCCAACAACAACTTTGACGAAGCATAAATTAACTGTTCTCACGTTTTCTGAACAGTACTTTACCTGTCCTTGCCGAGGAAAGACATGGCAGGCACTGGCTGCAGCATTTCCAGTTTGCCTACAGTCCAGCTGGGCCGGTACACACACTCTTCCGGCAGCTTGAGGGAGATCAGGCATTGACTAGGAAGTGTCTTTAGAGGAGCATACAGAGAGCTTCCCACAAAAACCTGACTAGGCTCTGGCTTAAATACAAAAGAGAAATCCTGAAGAAAAAGAAAAAAAAAAAAGAAGAAAATTTCAGAATGATTTGTTATAATATTTATCAATAAACAGTGTTTTCAGTTTGTCACCAATTGTCCTCACCTTGATCTCCGAAGGCTTGGGGCTACAGAGGCTTTCCTCAACCTCCACCTTAAAAGGACCACTGAGCAACGGCCCATCTACCAGAGTGAAACCTGGCCCAGTTTCCACAGAACCACACTCTTTGCTACCCACGTTCATGGGGGAGTATCCCATGATGTGTTGCTCAAGAGACGGAGGTGTGGGAAACATCTGGTGTAAATCTGCAGCACCTAGACAGACAACCACCCCCAAAATTAAATTCATATAAACAATATTTTTTTAAAAAGCAGACCATGAATACAACAACCATGTAATAGACATACTTAAACATGACAGAGTGTCTGCCGCTGCTGGTTTGGGCTCTTTGCCACCAAATTTCTCCTCAGCTCCACTACCAGTTTTCCTGGCTCCAGGCTGCTGGAAATAACAAAAGCAAAGAAAACAACTGCTCAACTGTGTGACACTGCCATGACACCATGTAGGGTTTGTAACATAGTGGTGCAAAATAGAACTTGCTCTATTGCAGATACTTATAAGAAGGGTCGATTATCAAAGCAAGGGCAATCCGAATGTTTAATAAAAGAACAGATCTGAAAAGCCAAACTGGGTGAAGCAAGCTTTGGTTCACAAGAGACATGTGAGGGGACCTACTCACCGTAAGCTCATCCTCATCAGAGTTGAAGAGATTATCCAGATCGTTTATTGACACAGCCAGGTCGGTCTCATGTATTAGGCTGGTGGATGGAAGAGGTTTACTGCAGGCTGAGCCGTGAGCGTCTGTGGTGACGAACAAAAGCAATCAAATGTAGTCGAAAGCTTACAAATATCGGAAGAGTAAAAATAAATAAATATATAAAACCATGATTTAAATTGAAAAACTTTAAAATTCCAAGTTACACAAAAAGAAAAGCATACGCACCATCAGTCGAAGATGTACTACCATCATCCCTCTAAAAGAGTAAAATTAAAAATCAATCAACAATATAGTCAATGTAAACAATTTGTTTGGATGTTTTTGAAATCTTGGGTTACAGCCTGCTTAAAGCTGTGCATTGGAATAAACGCATTAGGTATGACATTGTCAGGCAGTGTCAATCAATTGTTCCACAAAAATTGTGCTTTCTTTAATTTTATGACGTAAAGGAAGATGGAACAGGACATATTGCATTTTGTCCCACTTGTTTGTTCTTTTTACTCACAGGAAAAGCATTAGGCAAAAATGCAAAATGGACAAAGATGTAAAATTGGAAAACCCTCATCCGTCACCTCCACATGTGATCTACTTATTACTTCATTTCTATAACTGGATATTTCCTGTGTCATTTGCCAACTACAGTACACTGTTGAACAGCTTCGATTTGTGCAATTAATGTTCATGTCCAAAAAACAAACCTGTTATAGTTTATTTTTTCATACATCACTTGATGTTAATATTGTCGGTAATCACTTTATAATGAGCAAATGTTGAGTTGGCATAAATCAACAGCACATGTGCCCTGTTGCATCTGTTTTACAATGTATTTAAATACATTTAAATGCACTGAAACATCACACTGCCACTTGTCACCTACCTCAGTGCATCATGCCATATTGGTCTCACTGCTAACACATTGCCATGCAGTATTTTTAGCACAGAGTAAATGATTCAGTGCTGCAATCTTTCCTCCATGCCTGCCCAAATGAAGACACTTATTACCACATCTCAGACTGAGGTTTGTCTGGTTAGTGGTTAAGCTTTGAAAAGTAAAAAGCCAGTGAGGTCAAATTTAAGTTTAGTTTAACTACAAAGTGTGACCACTCTTCCTCTCTCTCCACAAAGAAAAACAACTTTATCGTTCAACTGTGTGGCAGTGTGGTGGGAGACAATTAACTAGTTAACTATACAAGACAGTTACCATCTTCTCACCACCTTACAAAGGAGTTGTACATTAAATTAATTGTAAAAGTTAAATGTAACCCTGTGTAGTTTAACTACTCTTCCACTGCCTTATGTAATGTTTTAGTGGCCTGTTTTGTAAATACAGCTGGCCCAACATCCCTCATGTTCCACAGGTGAGTTAACAAGTGATAAATCAGGTGTGAAGCTTAGGTAAGATCGCTCTCCGGTGTGTAAAAAAAAAAATTGCTCATAGACATTATGTTCGATTCTTGTAACTTGGATAATAATTGTAATATCCCCTAGTCCTGTGGGTATATGAATTTGAAAATATCAACTTCTATTTAATCTGTAGCAAGATTAAAAGGCTCAAGACTGATTAATTTACATACACCCAATAATTCAGTTCAGTTCATTCAGTTTTGACTACAAATCTGAGATGAATGGACTGCAAATTCTGAATATAATTTGAAGACAAACATGTTGTAATGGCACCAAGTAAGGAAACCATGTAAAGTCAAATAAAGAATTAAAAGAAAGTCCCTGAATGCCAGGACAGATCAGTTTTTTTTTAATCATGACTAGGCTGTATGTGTAAAAGATATTTGTGATGTGTGATACTGAATTAAAAGTCTAGTATCTACAGAGTTGTGTAACTGACTTTGTTTCTCTTTGCAGGTTCTGCTCCTGGCCTCTTCTCTTTATCCGTAAAAGAGAATTCCTCGTCTCCCTCCACAAAAGCATAGGGATCTGCATCCAGCTCCTGTTCTCCATCACACACAGATACTAACAGATACTGATTCTTCTTCTGAATGTACATCTTCACCCTATCTTCAGCCACCTTCAGAGTTGCAGAGGAAGCCATCATCCTGTGAACCAAAGTAAACATGTCAGGAAAATTAGGCTGTAAATGTCATTTTTCTAGAACAGGTCAAACCCATATAAGGTTGCCAGCTACTTATAATAACATTAAAGACAATTTGTGTGCGCTATAATGTGTTAATATGTGATAGCACACACAATTAGTCAATAATATGACTTAAAAACTGGGCCACTTGTTAGCAATGCAAAGTAATGCCTTTAACAAGAAATGCCAGAACATCATGGAGAAAAACATATCAAAACTTGAGTCGTGAATAAGTTTGTGCTTACTCTGTAACAGAAACAGCACTATCCAGGTTGTCCTGCTTCAGTTTGTCCACAGGAAGCTGAGGAGGCTGTAGGTCCATGTTTCTTTTGCCAGGAAGTTTAAAGTACCTCCAGGGGTTGTGGCTTGTGTCCTCATTGGGGCTGATGGCTGAGCCAACATACACTGTGGGTTCCATAGATTCTGGGTAAGCTGGAGTATAGTCTGAGGCTACAGGTTCAAAGGAAGCACGATCAGGGCTTTTCGAAGGCAAAAGGCAGGTATCGGAAGAGGGAGGGTAGAACTGTTGAAGAGGGGTGGAAGAGCGTTTCAGCTCTGCTGGTGTCTCTTCCTCTCGCTCACAGAGATGTGGGCTGAGCGGTGGAGGCTGAGGCGAGCCAACCATGTCCCTGGATGTCGTGTGCAGGGTTTGAGTTTTGCTCGAATCAACATCCCCGTGGTGAAGTGCACGGTAATGGCTGCCTCTCTCATCTGGCTCCAGGGTCAAATCCTCACCCACAGAGCTGCGGTGATGGAAGGGTGTTTGAGGCCTCTTCTGCTGTTTCTCTGCTTTCTCTGGTTTCTCTGCCACTTTGTATTTGGAGGGGAGCTGAGAGGTTTGGCCAGAAGGGAGGGGAAGTCCAGGAGTGTTACTTGTACGTTGCTTCTGGTTTTTGTGCCTGCGGGGAAGGCGGGGGGTAAAAAGCAAATCATTCTTCCCTTACAAACACTTATTTATTTATTTTTTTCCTATTTTCTCCCCAATATTAGTCGTAGCCAATTCCTCCCCGTCACTAGGGGGCTCCCACATTAAGGCTACTACTACCAC
>JAOVVA010000052.1:10644175-10662167 GCA_028565275.1 Leiocassis micropogon | reverse complement strand
TTGAACCAAATATCTGCGCGGCCCAGTGGACAGCACAGCGCGACTATCTGGATAGCGCAGAGATGATCTGGTTTATTTGCGCAGCCCGGTGGATCAGAAGTAAATGTGTATTGCGTGGTTACGTAACGTGCAACGTCACGTGATCTCAGCCGCGATTAAGACGATAGACCAAAATCTCTAACGGTTGACAAATTTCTACCGGTTAACCGTGTCTACCGGTATATCGCCCACCCCTACTTGCCACAATCACAATATTTTATATATATATATATATATATATATAGTTCATTGCTAAAAGTGCTATACGAGAGAAAAAAAGTTAAAAAAAACCTAACTTTATCCAACTTTGAAGGAAGAAGCTAATAATGTTATAAAAATTTACAATAGTTTAGAAACCAGTGTTGCGTTCAAGACACTGCACTTTTTAAAATCTGTGGTAAGTTAATCCCTATACAACCATCTGCTTTTATTTATTGCATGTTTATTTTCCTATAAACATCGTTAATGTTGAAGTACACACAAGTAGGTGATATTTTACCAAGGCATATGTATTGCTGATGTTTTTGCAAAAAACTTTTTGGTGTATTGGTAACCTTAATAGATTTTGGTATATATCTTTCATGAATGTTCATTTAAAATAGCATTTGGCAGCAGTAAGGTGAAAAATGAATACTGAGAGATTGAGCCTTGTTTTGATTGGATACGACGCGAGGTGCATTTATGCTTATAGGCTTAGCCAAAATGCTTGTATAACTGCCTAGAATGCCCCAGGGAGACTAATGATGAATGTGTGACTACAAAGGACAAACCTTGTGAGGGAGTTAATGTACAATTAGTTACTGAACTGCAGAACAAACACCCCCATGACCAAGGCAGAGCTCATTTATATGAAAAACATACCCAAATATCCTCATACATTGTCTCGCTGCAAGATGTCTGATAAAATGATTCAAACATGCTCACACAGCTGAAGCATGAACTCCACAGGTAAGTTAAATGAGCACCAGATAAAGGGAACAGTGATGTGGTGCAGTTGTAAGTGTATATTTGGCGATGCCTTCATCAGTGCTAGCACGCCTATACCGAGTTAATTACAAGCAGCAGGGAAGGCAAGAGAGTCCCAGAAGAATCAGCAGGATGCTATAACTCTGTCATTACCATGCCCTTGAGCTCAGGGAGAAAGAAAAGAAAGAAAGAAAAAAAACACACACAAAAAAACATGCTTGCCAACATACTGTCAGCGGCAGGCCTTTAACGAGACAACAAAAAGAACGAAGATACATCATCACCTACATTTAGTATACACAGCAATAAATTGCAAATGCACATTAGGGCCAAAACTTTGTGAACACCTTACTGCCGCCTGAGGAATCAACTTCTCTGTATGCTTTAACATTACAATTTACCACCATCTGAACTGAAAGTCCCAATCAATTAGGTAAGAATGGAATAACTCAACCCCACTGAACACCATTAAATGCAAACTTTCTCATCCAAAATCATATTTTGTTCTCTAGCAGCCTGACATCGATGGCCACCGTCCAAAATCTAGCAAAAGCGTCTCACACGAATGAAAGCTGTTATAGTAATGACGGGGGGAAACAACTCAATATAAATGCCCGCGCTTTTGGGATGTTCAATAATCGTACGTCCACATAATGTATCTGCATACACCGCTACTGCCTAGTGCTTGTTAATTAAGACCAGACATTTTAGCATTTAGGAGGTTTCATAGTAAAACTGTAATTCTCATAAATGCATATTTTTTTTTAAAGATGGTAATAACTGAACCCTCAATGTCCCATTACGCTTTCTTCTGTTCATGCGCTTAGTGGAGAATATAGTTTATCAGAGATGCTGCAACTAGGTAAATATCTACTATAGCAGTAATATTAAATGTTAGCACAGAAAAAAAACCTAATGGTTTGACACATGTGCATTAAGGGACACGGAGAATGACAAAAGGAGACATCGGAATACAGGGAAATGCATGCAAGTGAATCGCCGTCATCAGAAATGAGAACGCTGTCCATGCCTGAATTGAGTGTCTGTGCGCGTTTATTTTTTACGATAACTTGTGCAGCTCTGTATGCAGCATTTATATTATAGTAACCTGATTTATTCATTTAACCCTAAAAAATATGCTTAATAAAAAAAAAATAAATAAAATAAAAACATTACTGTGACCCAACAACAAACTGTTATGAAATCTGACCAGTGATAATTGTTGTATGGACTGAACACAGAAATACAGCTCCCAACCAAAATTCATTTTTGATACACAACCAGTGTTATGCCCTACATGTGAGGCAATCAATCAAGAAATAGTGGTTTAAAATTTAACAGTTTACTTTGCTGTGGAACTTTCACCAAGTCAATAAGTTACAAGGATGGACTTAGTTTACAACAGTGAAGCCAGCAATATCTATATTTTACTTTAGTATATCGTTATAAAACAATGTGGTATAAATAGCTTATCTATTACTTCCTGTGATTCCCATGCACAGCCCAGACACTAAAATTTTTTAACAACACTGTAAAGGGTCTGCCAAAAAAAAAAAAAAAAAAGAAGCCCCCAGCTTAAGCTGACTTGCTGAGCAGAAATGTGTTGTCCGGCATCGCACTGCTGAGCTGAAATGCATGATCTCACCTTGCACTGGGCTGCTGCTGTGCTGGGCCTGAGTCAGGTGTTCCTCACTCAGCAGGTAGACAGGCTGATGCTGGTTGATCTCCACGCTGGTACACACATTGTTATCTCCATGCAAGAAGAAGGTGAAGGAACAGGACAGATGCTCACTTTTAAGAAAGAGACAATAAAGAAAGATTAGAATTAGAACTGATGTCTTCAGAAAATTCCAGAATTTTTACAGCCACAGTGAGAATGTAAGGTGCAAAAACTGGAGCCAATGCATGCAGACAACTTGTAGAAATAAACTGAGTGACTGAAACGAATTACAACCTAAACAAATTGGTCATTATTATCAAACCCCTGATTATACAAATAAAAATCTTTATAGTTTCTTAGCATTTATAAGAGGTTCTCATAAATCCCCAGAGACCTACCTGATTTTCAGGGTTGTAACTGAAGTTAAACTGAGGAATTAGTTCAGGTTAAAATTGTACAACAAACTGATAATCCATCTTGCAATACAGACCTTTGTAACACCACAGAAGCCTGCATTATGAAAATGTGCTATCCAAACCACAATTTTGTTTATGGTGCTCTGGGAGACTTCCAAGAACACAAAGACCTTCTTGTTTTCTGTTGCTGTTTCGATAAATCACAGCTTTAATGTTATCAAAAGACAAAAAAAACCACAATGAATTTAAGTTGTGCCAGAAGACTGTCTCAAAACCTCTGTAAGCCTCAGCCCGTATTACTGTATTGCAATCACTTTGATATTATTAGGCTAAATAGCCTGGGGCACAACAACTGGAGTTACACGATTCTTACCCCTCAGTCAGAGCCTATTTTACACACGAGAAGGATTCGTAATGTTTAAAGTTAAATGCAAAAAAAAAAAGAAAAGAAAAAAAAAAAAACGTTTAAAGATGAAAGACTTATTTGTGCCACCTTGTTTACAGACAAAAGACAAAAAGACCATGAATCACATCTCACAGGTAATGAGAGCAGGGAGATTATGCTGAATAGGGAAAGTATGCACATTCCCCATACGACTGCTGAGCACTCAGTGGAGTGTCATTAAGGCACACTACCAACCCACCATCAACTCCACACCAACAGATGGCACTTCTAAGCCTGCGCATAGCCCTGTGGTGTTTAACACAGCCTGACATCACTATGTCATCTGTTCGTCGTCTATCCAAGAAAACCAAACCACTTCAAATGATCAGCCTGAGGTACTAGTGGAGATCATTCTAAAAACATCCGACTTCTTACTCCAGGGTAAATAAATGCACCAATATTACAAACAAATGTGTGTAGCTTTCTAAAACCTGTTAAACAGAACAGGTAAAATCAGTCAAATTTTCCAGTGCATGCAAAGCCACTGTTGCCCAGTTAGTACACCCAGAGCTGAGCAGGAAGCCAAGGGGCTATTTTTGACACATTGTCAAAACCGTAAACACAGCACAACAGCTCAGTCTTGAGGGAGCAAATTACCTCTCGATGATTCAGACCTAACGCTGAACCCAGCCTCTCCAGCTAATTTACCAGGATTTAACAGATTCCATGCACTTCACATACCAAAAACAGATGATTCTGCTAAAAAGTCCAGTAGAAACCCAAGACATAAACACACTAAGTGATCACAGCAGTGATACAGAAAAATATATGGCTTCCAGATGAGAAACTTCACCCTTTTGTATTAGCAGCTTAACACAATTTGACTTCTGTGGATGTAATGCTTAATACAGCAGCCTAGGGCATGCAGTTACATCACTGTGTTTGTTGGTGTCGAAGGGGGGAGGAAGTAAACAAACAAACAAACAAAATGTATCCATAATGAGATGCGTTACCTCTTGTTGATTGGCTTCTCATCTTTCTCATAGGGTTTGACAAACCACTTGCCAATGCGCACAAAGCAGCGGTTCATGAGGCAGCGCTCCAGCAGGTTGTGGATGGCTTTGAAGAGCAGCGTGCGGCACTCGTACGTCAAACCGCTTTCCCACACGCCGTCTTCGTTACCTAACAGAAGAAAGTCCACAAGCTTAATGTCTGTTTCTCCAATCATTTGCAAACTCTGACAAGTGACTATTAGTACTGTTCCACTAACATTTTATCTGTATAATTATTTATAACCTTTTTTTTTTTTTACTTATAATTCTAATTATATTATTATATAATTATATATTTTTTTTCTTTGTTTTCCACCAAATTTATAAAGGATTCTTGGTTACTGTTTAAAAATTAAGTTCTTATATTTTGGAATTGGAAAAAAAATAGGGAATTTATTTGCAAGTTTAAATTTTATAAGTTTAAAAAAGGTTTACATTATTTATTGAAATGGACTATATAGGTGTAAATAAAAAAAATAAAAAAAAACAGCACCATTCATAGCAAAGGGTCCAAAACAATTGTTCTTTCGGATAAAAGATATATTTATACATAAAAAACTTTTTTTTTTTTGCACACCTCGGTGCACGCTTCTCAGACTAAAAAGGGATCACGTCTTTCGTGACATAAAATGCCACCACAACTGAGAATTCAGTTTGCGTTTATGCAGTCCAAATTCCTATCCTGATTACAGAGTGACATCAAGTCAATACAGCTGCACCCAGCAACAACTATATTATTATTATTTTTGTCTGAGGGCCCCGTTATGTACAGCGATTCTGTTGTGAGGCAAAACATGCATCTCCACACTTAAAAATGCAAACGTCATCTTACTTGTACAAATAACCAGAAAAATTATGTAAGACATAATTTAAGACGCAAGTTCTTTTGTGGCTTTAGGAAAGGTGTATAATAAAATCGTTTGGAAAACAGACATCCAGTACGGAAACCCCGTTTGTATTTAGATGTACCTGCTAACAGACATTTTATTCCTGGGGACACCGGTGCCACGCATTTAAATGTCGAAACCGCCATAATGTTCAAGACCTTACCATGAGAAATTATAATAACTTATCCAACGTACCTTTTAGAACTGTAAAGAATTAAAAACAAAAACTAAATAATAATTTTAAAAATCTCAAAGTAAGGTTTAAGACAATAAATAAAATACTGCAGAATTCGATTATCCCAATAAAAGCCTAGTCTGGAACGTTATGCGAGTAGATGACTGGAGAACTTCAGACAATTATTTGGACTACTATTTTCTCCTATTATATCTAATTTGTATTAGGTATTTAAATATCGAGTGTTTCCCAGGATCGCAGTGCTGTGAAGCAAACTCACAGGCAAGGTATGGCCATATGTCACTTCAACACCTGCTAGTGCGAACACATGGTGAACATCTTTGCAATTCTCATCAAGACGAGGAGTGTGAAAAGTAGAACGCTACTTTAAAACCTCCAAAACATTCAATCACGTACACTTGTCACGATCCGAATGAACGAAAACACCAGGTGCGCCAATATTGTTGCCGTTCCAGAATCTATCCATCATATTCACCATATAGCCCCAAGGGTCTTGGGTTTTGTAAATTTACTTGACAAAACAGGAAGAAAAATTAACTAATTTGGAAACAAAAATCAACATTTTATTTATAATAAAACTGTTTCCTGTAGTAGAGTTCAGAGATGCAAAGAATGCTAAAAACATTAATACTTTATTTAATTCTGGTTTATTCTTCTTAATTTAAGCGCATTTGTGAGAACAGAGAGGGGAGAGAGACAGGGAAGGATTATGAGTAAGCATACCAGGTAAGATGTGCACCAAGAGGCTGACACGCGCAATGTCCAAATCCTGACGGCTCACTATAAGTATCTACAATACACTGTGTAAACTAGCTTGTGTGTGATTAACTCATCCCACTTTTTGCAGGTTGATTATCTCAATACCGTGAAATTTAACCAGTGCTTTTTAGTGGTAATAAATTGATTTTACTGCTTAAACATCTCTAAACTATACTTTACTTATTGCACACCATGTCTCATGGTTCTGCATAGCCGTAATGTGCTCAACGTTAAACACTTTTTTTTTTCCGTCCAGTTGTTTAACCTAACTGGCAACCAAGTTATATAATGACCACCAAGCATCTGGAAAGTGCTACCAAGAACAAGCTCACACACACAAAAGAGTGGGGGGTGCTCTGTTTGTCAGGCAGAAAGCATGCCCACACATAACTAAGCATTCCTGTATTGCTTTATTTGGCTAAGCTGGTGCTTGGGTACTGCAGGGCTGAAGCTGGCTATTACTTCATAAAATAATAATTCCTATTAATATCAATGCTTAAGTGACAAATTCTCTACTAACATAATATCCAGGCTCATCTTTCTTTTTAAAGATTATTTGGAAAAATCCCAACCTGTCCCAACTATATGGTCATATTTAATATCTAGTAGCATGGCTATTAGTAATTTAAAACCCACAAGTAGTAGGGATCCACAGCACAATCTCTCACAGCACTTTATTCTTCTCTCAGTGTGCTCTGTAATGAAATGTGAAACTTGATTCTGTTTTTTTCCCCCTGCCCCCTAGTGGACATATTCCAGTTACGTGCAAGACAGACACCTATGCAACCGCCCAAGTACAACGCCCCCATGTGTTCACAAATAAGTGGACACCGAATTACAAGTGTTTAAGAGCGTTTGTAGCAGTTACTAAGAGCTTCTCTCAGCATCTGTAGGTTCTTCATTTCTCACCGTGTCACTGTGCCCAGCTGCAATGAGAAACATGATCCTGCTAGCAAGCAAGTGCAAACACCCACAAGCTATTTCCACAAGCTAAGCTCGATGCAGAGCACTTCACAGATTGCAAATGCAGACTTGTACATGTTGTGGCTGCTTTAACGTTGACTGTATGTACGTGCATATTACTGACCCCCTCCCGTGGAATACAATGCAAATCACGTGATTTTCTCATGAGGTTCTCATTACGGCTAAATTTAAAGATGAAAAAAATATTTATTTTAAATCTTTTTTAATATTTACATTTAATTGACAGTTTTTAAATCACAACAATATTCGCCATCATATTCTTTTACACACAAAGAAAAAAAAGAATTGAAAAAAAAAATCATAATGGCATAAATTTTTAAATTTCAACAGGAATATAATGGACAGTCAAATAGTGAGGTGTGTGTTCTTTTCTTAATGCAAGATGCTGCAAGTTAAGTTGTGATATGAAGAAAGTTTGAGAACCTACTTGAAAGCTCGTGGTGGATGAGCTCGGCGAAGTTGGGATCATCTCCCCACCAAAAGAGCCAGAGCTCACGGCGTCCAGGGGTCTGGTGCCGCCGCCACACGCTCAACACGTCTGCCTTCAGGCACCGGCTGAAGCTGCACAGGATGGGGTCCTCCTCAGTCACGGGGAAGACGATGGGTGAAGATGTGGGGCCTTGCCATACAAAGCATTTCCATTTTATTCCTGTGAGGTCAGCCTGAGGTCAGAGACACAAAAGCATACAGTTAGTCAACATAGCAGATTTTTCTGCAAGTATTAATATTATAACACATCATGAAAACCCTTCAAGAGTACTATGCAGAAACATGTACAATGCACATGCGCCTGATCGCTACAAGTATGTGTTCCCAGTTTACGCTGCACTATTAGCAAACATGCACACTGTGCATGGGCAGTTGAACATGAATATTTAGGAATATAAAAATAGGCAGAAGATTGCACAGAGAAAAAAAATAGCCCTATGATTAGAATGATTGCACTTTCCTGAAACCCATAGCATCATACCACTGCCTGCCAGGGCCTAAATCCAGTTATACAAGCACATCTGACTGGAAAAGTTTTCAATTATCTCCAGGAAATACTCAGCTCTCTGGGCAAGAGTGCATTTCTTTTCTATTTGGGAAGGGATGTAAATATCAACAGAGTAATCAGATCATATCGGTGTTATGTTGAGCAGTGCAGAGGTCACTACCTAACTTTGTAAGACGAGAGCAGTACACGGAGAAGAAACTTGCTGTGATGCAAGTTTCAAATGCTGCTTAATCACAATGTAAACGTGAAAGAAGAAGAAAAAAAAGTAATAAACAGCTGATCATGTTAGGAGAGCAGAGAATACACATGTAGGCCGTGGTCGTGTTATTTCTGATTGATGGCTAGTTATGCTAGCTCGCTTACGAGCGTTGATTTGAGGATTAACATCAAAATACTTTCTCTAACCAAATAGTAAGATTTCATTACATGCATTTTTGGTGAATGTTTAACAATATTTGAAGTTAAATCGGATTTTATAGTGGCATTCATATCTTAAAAGCCGTGCATTTAGATTTTAACAGGAAAGATAACTAGCCAAGTTGATATAAATCCACATATAAACATATATTAGATAATCATCTGGTTTAATATTAATTTCTAACATGCATATATTATTCTTATTACTCTATCAGATCGTTATTTAGGAGTAATTACAACCTTCAACTTGTAACTCCAGATAGTTGTGACATTGTTTACTACCGAGATACTAGCAACAGCTAGATTAGCTGTGCTAACTTTACACGCAATATAAACGATTATCTTTCAACTTCTAAATAAAAAAAAACAAGAAACACGAGGATATAATGCGAATGCAACCTGTACAAACATATCTGTGTTTTATTTTCAATCCAAACCACATTATTGACTTGTTCAGACAGCACCGAGTAGCTCAACAGGCCTGGGCCGCTACTTCGAGGAAGCTAGTCTTGAGTAGCTGGCCAGCTAGCTGGAATTGGCTTTAGCCGCAGTTTAGCTTATAGCTCGGTTAAATCTCTTACCAGACAAAATAGGTTGGAGTGGCAGTCCTCCAGGCTCGCCCCGTTGGGTACAAAACAAGAACTCATCTTCAGGGTGAAGCCAGTCTCGCCATTATTTCACAGCAAAGGAAGATATTTTCTTTAGGAGTGTGTTCGAGTGGTTTGTGGGCTGGCTGAGAATAAAACTCCAGCAGAGCAGCTCCGCAAACAAATCAGCCGTCAAGACGCGTCTCGGGCAAGTTTAGCTGCTAGCGAGCTAACTATTCAAATCCTCCAGTCTCTTGTTGAACTCGGCAACATTCGCTTAGTTACTTAGCCGCGATGGAAAACAAATCTAAGCCGCGCTAAAAGAGTACCCCGGCTCTGCGAAATACAGTTCCGTTTTCTATCTGTAAAAAAAAAAAAAAAAAACAATTCTATAAAAACAACGTAAATCAATTTGTTCGAGGTAATTCCCCCTCCCCCCTCACTTAGCATCAGAGTATCTGGACGGCTAGCCTAGCGTTAGCTAACAAGCTAGCTAACGTTAGCTAGCTGGTGGCTAACCGATTGGCAGCCCAGGCAGTCAAGTCCAGTAAAAAAAAGTGTTCCGTTACAAAAATAATCCCTACTGTTTTCACGGTCTTCACAAGAAGGTGTTCACATTAGAAAATGCCCATTAAATATCAATTAAAAGCCGGAACGCGAAATCGTCTAAAACGCGAAACATTGTCCGCTTTCTCATCAATGTCTTGCTGTTTTTTTCTGTTTGAATAGCTACATGGGTCTGTATCCTTTAATGGCGGCCACAGGGACAAACTCTGTAGCTGCCTTTCGGCTCCGGCTGGGAGTCAACCGAGGAGAAACGAATCGACTCCGGATTCTGTGGAGCTTCAGAGTGAAGATGGTTACGAAGATTAAGGAGTCGGTTCTTGCTGGGAATCGCGCTCCTCAAAAATACCGACACTTGTTTTGAATAGACAGACCGCAAATTAGAGTCTCTACACACTTGTAAAAAAAAAAAAAAAGAGGTTCCACAATAGGTCTATGTGTGATCAACTGAAGAGATCCTTCTGTAAAAGGGCAGTCATTAATTTTAGTGTTTTATGCTGACGAAGGAGTTAAAAGTAAACCCATAACATAATATAAATGTAGAAACTTTCTTTATGTGCTGTCACTTAAATTAAATGCCCAGACTATGGTCATCATGCTTACATGTGTGTTTTAATTTGCTTTTAAATGACATGTTAAATTATCATTATTAATATTGAATAAAATGTCTTGTATGTTGTTTGTTGTCCAAAATAAAGCATGTTCTAACCAATCAATGTTCTGTCATAAACTTGCAGAGCATTGATCACAAATTGTAAACAACTTTTTTTGTTTTTAACATCGCACAGCACGTCTGTATCAAGTATCAGATCCAAGCTCAAAAGTACAATAAAACCAAACTGGTTTCAATATATGTTATGTCTAGACCCCAAATTTAAAAATGAAACGTTAATTTTAAAAATTAAAAGCTATTCACTAAAAGTTGTTTGTTTGGGGACTGGAGTAATTAATTAGAGAAAGAATATGCAGAATTTGTAAAGAAATTAAAATCTCCCTCAATACTTCAGCATTTGACATTGTACAAAGGAGTACCATAATAGTCCTTGTTTAATTTGTAAATACATTCATTTAAAAGTGACAAGCTCTCCATCAACTGTGGTCTTAAGACCTTTTAGTATTAAAACCCCAGGAGTGGGTTGTGACGTAGAATATGTTAGGGCAGGATAGCATAAAATAATGATCTAATCTCAAACAATGAAAATGTCAAGTCAGGAAACTATTACACTTGACATATTCTATAGGTTACTATATAGTGAACTTTAAAGCATGTCCAGAATATGCATTGAAAAGTCGACAACTCCTAAATATAAACGAAACTGAACAAACTACACCGATTTGCGATGGAAGAACAGAAAGATGAAGACGACTGAATACTGACAACCTAAATGCGACTGATTAACACAGAATTGGTTATATCAGCAACTGTCCTTTCTACTGTCCCTCTAAACTCATAATCAGAACAATCATAGAGCAAGCATGGGGTAGAGTGATTTCTACCGAGATGGCCCTCTGTTAGCACCTCTTGTACTCACTGCCTAATATATACAGGCAAACACATCACTTTCCCTAGCAGGAGGTGCAGAGTGAACAGGAACTTTTAATCTCTGAAAGTATACTATCTTATCTGAATGGCTACCAGTTTTTAAGCAGCACTCTAGAAAAAGAAATCAATTGTATATTTGATATGACCAAATCCAGTACAAAATCTGTAGCTCCCAAATCAGTGTTGTTCAAAACTAAAAAGCTCAGAAAGTTTAAGTCAATAATGTTATAAAAAAGTTCAGCACCATGCTCATATTGAATAGCAGACTGAATCATGCCTGCAACCAGCTATAACGATACCTAGGTTCAGACCATTGTACATTCAGACGGTTGCAGGTTTTTTGTTTTTGTTTTGTATTGCTTTTATATCCCACACAGTTGTCATATTGTTATGGGCACATAGTGATCATTTTGGTGTCAGATTGTAGCCTGCTAGCGTGTGTAAGTCTAGGGAAGAACTTACATTTAAAAACGATCCAATTAGTATTAATGACCTGTTCTCAACTGACCTCAGAGCAGTTTTTGGTTTGTCCCTAGGTCAGTGTTCATTATGTTGGGCTCTCTTTAAATATGAAAGATTTTCAATAAAGCTGTTTACAGTAGTCAATGTGATTGATACAGTACAATTGCAAATGCATACATTAATACTAAAACATTTGAAATTAAATAATATAGTAATAATGTCAGACTTGGCTGCTGAAAATTCTTTCTATATTTATGCCAGGTGTCAGTATCACTAATAAACTGGCACCCCATCCAGGGGGTACCAGGGTAGGCTCCAGACCTTATGTGACCCTGCAGAGAGGATAATGCAGTATAGACAATGAGTAAGTAAGTGAGTGAGCACTTTAAGCAATAGAAATTTTTACAAAGGTCAAAGAAATTCAGATGTAAATTAAGACTAAGAATCTCCAAATTTAGAAGGAGAAAGCCAGAGGTTATAGTATGAAAGGAGATAACAGGATGACAAAACCTTACTGAGAAAGAAATCAAAGTAAGAATAACCATGAAAGTAAGGTTGTGTCATGGGTATTCATTGTTCAGATATGTGCAGAGTTTTAGGATATCATAATTTTATGCCTGATGTGTACACTAGGATATCAATGTCAGACCATCCAGAACAATGTGTACGAGAGAGAGAGAGAGAGAGAGAGAGAGAGCAATTAGGTTATTATTCTCTTAAGCTATTTAATAATAAGGTCAGCTGAACAAATGTTTTGAAATTAGAGTAAATCAGGCTGCAAACCTAGAATAGAAGCAGTTGAGAAAAAAAAATCTGTTTTGTCAAGAGCCCGAGACAAAGTGAAATGCAGACTGACATGCTTCCTGAGAAATACCCCTCACCTCCAAAGGCACTATAAATCAGTTTTGATGGTATTGAAGGAAATACAGTCCTCTCCAACACAGAACATCTGCATGAGTTATGCTCTGTTGCCATACCCAAAACATATTTTGAATTTGATTGGAAATAGATGCATTGTAGTGGAAATTGATGCAAGAAGCACTGTGGAACACAGACCCACATTATTAATGAGGAATTGAGAAAGGTACACCTACCCCACTGTCATGTTCAGCCTGCTAATAACCTTTAAGGGTCACAAGAGATGTTACTACTGGCAACAAATCATATAGTGATACATTTCATTTCAGTGGCTGAGTAAAAACTGAAAGCTGAGTGCAGATAGGATCCAGTCAGTGAGCTGGGAATTTGCTGTGGCATACAATACTTAATATTGTTATTATGAATGTTAATATTGTTAAGTTAAGACATATTTCAGTAGTAAGACTGGGTTAGTTAAAACAACAAAGAAGACAATCAATTATAGGTTACGTCAGTTTATGACAGTTCTAATACAGGAATTCAGTTCAGGTGTTGCGACCTGCTCTTTGTACCTTCTAAAGCACCTGCATTACTGCAAAGAGTTGTTTACGGAAAAAGTTTGGACACAGTTAGGGCAGAAAGCCCAGTGTATCTACCTGTCCCCATTGTTAACAAAACCATAAGGCATGTCCAGACTGTAAAAACCCATGACAGCTGAGCAAAGAGTTCCCAGGGGCAAACAACAAACTCACTCACTCACTATTTATACCACTTATCCTGCATATAGTCGCAGGGGACTTGGGGCACTAGTTGGGGTACACCATGGACAGGGTGCCAAACCATCACAGGACACACAAACACACACTATACGGGAAACCCACCAAACACAGGGAGAACATGCAAACTCCACACACAGATCCAAGACTGGACTCGAACCCTCAACCCTGTAGATATGAGGCCACAGTGCTAACCACAAAGCCACTGTGCCTCCGCAAACAACACAGTAATGAATAATACAAAAGTTGCAGAATTAAAATAACTAGGAAACTGATGAGCAATCAGAAAAAACAACCAAATAGAACCCGCTGTCAAGCTTGACCATGTCAAGACCAATGTCAAATTTACAAATATTTGCTTTAACACTACTAAGTCATGCATCAGAGAAGCAACTTTTATTCATTGACTGGTTCTTTTCAGCAGTATCTATGGCAGTCAGATGTTACATCTGCTTGGATCTCATCCAGCAGTTCAACAATCCAGTACCAGCCTCTAAGGTAATCCACCTTCAAAGCCATCTACACCCCTAGTGCATGCATCAGCAAATGAACCTCGTCTGCCAGCTCCCAGAAGATATGATTGCAATCTAGGGGTGTGTCAGAATTCCTTACACAACAGTCTCTCACCATTGAGTCCACCCCATTTTCCTTTGACCGTTGTCTAGTGTGCAATGTAGTTCAGCAGTACAACACTTCCATCAGCAGGCCAGCAGCCTGGGTTTGATCCTCAGTGTGGATGACACCCTAACTCTGCTATCTGCTTCCATACTGAAGAATGTGGTAGCTTGATAAGCCCATAACTAGGGCTTTTTCTCTTTCCATTCTCTCCTCTGTGTAATGGTTCAATTATAGGGGAGACTACTTGCTGATGCAACCATTGCCATATCTCACTCTTGGGCAGCCGCAACTTACTTTTCACTGTTTATCCAGTAAAAATACCACATTCTAAGTTGTTTAATACACCTAAATGTAAATATCAAAAAATAAAACCTAACATTCTGATATAATGGCTCATTAATTTTATCTCAAAGTCAAATGTCTTCGGTGTATAGCTAAAAAGCATAAATATAAAAATAGCTGAAATATACAAAATTGTTTCCTTGAGTGGCAGTCATCACCAGGAAGGTAAAAATATATATGGAAATGTTTGAACAGCTTTACAACAATGTGAACATTACCATCAAGCAATGCAGGACGTTTTGAGCAGCGGAGTAATACTGTCCTGGCTAAAAATCGTTTCTTATTCTTTTACAGGTGAGCTGATGAAATAATGACTATACCTATCATGTACAGGATGTTATATTGTAAATACCCTTTTTATATAGCCTCTGGATACAATATTTATGCGTATGATACCAAGTGGAAGTGAACTTATAATTTAGGATATTTTCAAGGTATTGGACATTTACTTTGAAATATAACTGTGGTCATTGTCATCAAAAAAGGCACCAGCTGTTGCTATACTTTTTGTACCACCCTGAATGAAACTTTTCACATTACTGCAATAAGACAGCAGTAGTTTCAGATCTGCTTTTCAGTGCTCTGATGTGTAGCCAGGTAGAACAGTGGCATTGGCTTCAGCTGAGAATGAAATCTCCAGCTGCTCTAATGTGTTTCAGTTTCAGTGAATTAAATGGGAGCCTGTTTTTTTTTTTAGTTTTATGAACTTATGCTTTATCAGAGCATTGACACATATTTGAGTGTATGTATATATTTGAAAACATCTATGTATATAAGCGTGTAAAGAAATAGGTGTGTTTTTTTTATTTCCTCGTCCTGTTGTTTGCATTTGTTATAGGCACCTGCATAATAGCGGGCATTTTGGACAACATTGTTGTAACAAGCTCTTCATCAGACATATTCAAAAACTGCAAAATAATGTCCAACAGCTCCTCCTGGGGAAATTTTGTGTGGCATAATTCTGCAACACTCACCATTTACTATACGAGAGCACAGGCAAAATTTTTCATACTAAAGTTTGCTTAATAAAGTAACTAAATTAATTAAAGTCACTACAATGTCAACAGAAAATGATTTTCTTATCCTTTAAAGTTTTTTTTTTACATTTTGCTATGTTTCACACATCCTAAAATGGATTTAAATAATTTCCCCCCTCATTATTCTACACACGATACAGCCGTAGCCAAAAGTTTTCAGAATTACACAAATATAAATTTTATATATAACTTTAATATAAAGTCTGCTGCCTAGTTTTCATGATGCCAGTTTACATATACTCAAAAATGTTATGAAGAGTAATCTGATGAGCAATTAATTGCCTTTTTGCCACTAAAAATTAAAAAAAGGTCAAGCCTGGAGATCACTCTGTCATGCTGATTGAGTTAGAATAACAGACTGGAAGCTTTAAAAGGAGAGTGGTGCTTGAAATCATTGTTCTTCCCCTGAAGCTTGCTGAGGAATGGCAGCAGCCAGGTGTAAGTGCAGCTGCAGGCACAGTGAGGTGAAGACTTTTGGTGGATTGCCTGGTGTCAAGAAGGGCAGCAAGAAGAAGACACCTCTCTCCAGGAAAAAACATCAGGGACAGACTGATATTCTGAAGCAGTTACAGGGATTGGACTGCTGAGGACTGGGGTAAAGTCATTTTCTCTGATGAATCTCCTCTCAGATTGTTTTGGGCATCCGGAAAAAAAAGATTGTCTTCAGAAAAAAAGATGAGCGCTACCACCAGTCCTGTCATGCCAACAGTAAAGCATGCAAAGACCATTCATGTGCTTCTCAGCTAAGGGAGTGGGCTCACTCACAATTTTGCCTAAGAACACAGCCATAAATAATGAATGGCACAAACACATCCTCTGAGAGCAACTTCTCCTAACTATCCAAGAACAGTGTGGTTATAAAAAAATGTGAGAATTAATATTTGTGTCAGTCTCAAATTAGGTGTTTAAAGTGTTTTGTAAAAAACTTAAAAAAGAAATAAAGACTGAAATATCCCAGTTATTCAGAAATCAGTATCTAAAATGTTCCTTCCTAAATAGTTTTTCAACATCTGCATTATACCAACTGTTATTGTCAACAATGCCATTTCAATAAAGCAATATCACATGAGAGGGAGTGCTGTATTGCTGGATATAGCACAGCTGTAATGTGGTGGTCAGCAGCTATATCCAGCCGACAGCCGTGCAATATCCAGCAATACAGCACAAACTTAAGTGTAATATTGTTTTTATACAAAAGTTCTGCGTAAAACATTTATTATGAACAGATTATGAATTATTTCCTTATTTAACCAGTTATCTTGTCCATCATCACATATCCCTCTGACAGGCAGAACTAAATGTTTGCGACTCATGGAGCTGGCAACCAACAGTAATCAGGGTTTTAAATTCCTTTCTGGTAATATATAGCCAAAAGGTGAGGAGAACAAACCACAGAGGTGGTGGACAGTTCTGTAAATCTCTTTATATTGCCATTTATTTTGCTTAGAATATCAGCTCTGTTAACATCTGGGTTCCATGGTTGAATCTCAAGTAGCATCATTTGGGATAATTGGGGGGAGGGACCGTCTTCAAGAAAAAATCTAAATTTAATCCATTTTTGACCTGAGAGCACACTGGGACCATTAATACTGGATGATTGGCTACAGACTAAAGAAAAGCAGAATCTTCTAGGTATGGTTGTATATAGCTGGCTTTAAAGATTACAAAAACACAAGAAAAATGTAACTGAGTGACTGGAGTGGTCTTGGTGATTGGTAATGGCACATACAACACACTTCGGTCATGGGTAGGTGTGTCCCCACATTAAGAAGACACCGGGGATTGTGGACTGTGTTAGAACCAAGACCTAAGAGGGGGTGATGCAGATCCTGGGGCTGCCTGGCTACTATGTAATTTTTTTAAAAATTTTTTATCCTTAATAAGTCACCATCCAGATGACCGATTTCACAAAAATCCTATCTGATACAATGGAAGAGGCTGCGCAAGGCTGGGTGTGTGTGGGGGGGGGGGGGGGGGGGGTGTGGGGGTGGGGGGGGGGGGGGGGGGGGGGGGGATTGTTGTTGCATACTCATGATTTTTTTAATTTTGTCTTATGAATCCACACTTTAGACAGAGGGCTGGCTGGGATTTTGTCACAGGTGGTGGAGTGGGAGGAGTGCTAAGTGCTGAACTAAAGGTCATCGATTGAGAGCTCTCAATGAAAGACAAAGTACACCACCATCGAGAAGGAGTGCCTGGCCATTAAGTGGGTTATCCTCAATACTTACTGGGGCACCCATTCACCCATTCTCTGTTCCAACCACGCCCGCTCCAATGGCTCCACTGCATAAAAGAGGCCAATGAGAAGATCTCTTGTTGGTATCTGCCACTTTAACTATTCATATATATACTCAGCAAAAAAAGAAACGCCCCTTTTTCAGGGCTGTGTATTTCAACAATAATGTTGTAAAAATCCAAATAACTTTACAGATCTTCATTGTAAAGGG
>JAOVVA010000052.1:10631775-10644075 GCA_028565275.1 Leiocassis micropogon | reverse complement strand
TACACTGTAAATATAATGTTTATATACTGTAGGCAATTAATAAGCTTATCTGTGAATGTATTACAAAGTTGAAATAATCAAGCTCACTAGTTATTTAGCATTCCTATTGATCCAGGCTTATAGTAAAGAAAAAAAAAATTATCTCACAAAACTTGATATAGTACATGAATACGTATCCTAATACACTGATTTGATGTAAAATATAAAATGATTATATTGGCGTTGGGTGATTTCTAACGTTTTGTGTTTAAGTACACTACAATAAAATGTGTGTTATCTAGGAAAACCTCTCTACTGTCATTGTTTTCCCCCTAATGATTATATTGGCATTTTAATTTAATGACCCTATTATTTAATGCCAATATACTTTTTTGACATTATAATTTAAAAAGCCATAAAAATGCTTACAAGAAATGATGACTGATTTTAATGTAACTTTCTGTGAGACTTCAGAATACACAGGAGCTATAATATGAATAAGAATTAAAGCCTTTTTTCTTTTACAATTAATGTGTAAGTGTAGTCGAAATTTTTTGACAATGAGAGTCAGATGGGCTTTTAATCACTTTCTGTTATATATGTTCATTTTCGGTCACTCATACAAATTGGCCACACAACTTTCCACGATCCTCTGTACCCAGACACAGTAGAATCTCTGTAGGGAATATTAAATTTTGAATGTGTTTCATGATATTCTGTGTGCATGAGAACAGATTGTTTTTTCTTTCTTTGACCTCGACACGTTATGCTATCAGCAAACACATTCCTTAGTATAATCTATGTTCAAGGTCATAAAACTACTGAAGGCTCATAATTGCAGAACTGTTCCCAAGCTTCTGTTCTTCTATCTTTTATAAACATTCCAGACCAGATGTAACCGCCCCTGCACCCTCCTTTTTGGTGCTTTTTGTGTGTGTGCATATATATACTTCTGTCTTTCACAATAAACTTTGAACCTCTCACTGAGCACTGACTTGTGTCTTTGATTGAGGGGTTCCTTGGATCCAGGCGGGACAAGCAGAATACAGGCTGAGCACTGAGTAGACAAAAGGGGGTCTACCATAATTCAAGAAATCCTTACAATCTCTCTGATCGATTCAAGGGTTATTTCTACCCCCGCAGGTTACACATTTATTTATCCATTTCCTGGTTTATTATTTTCAGCAAATTATGTCATGGAAATGTCAATACTTAGTCGCACTCTCGCAAGGTCACCTTGTGTGGATTGTATTTTCCTGCGTGGTATTTTATGATGAAGTTGATATCAACGTAGTTTAGCAAGTTTCATTAAAGCAATTCTCTGTATCATTAACAAATAATAGTTAGCGTGATTGTTTTTATGGATTAAACAAATTAATAGAAATGGTTGGTGAAATTGGGAATGTCATTCTGTCATTAAACATTAACATCAAAAGATCTTTTAGCTATATTATCCACATTTAACATGATCAAATCTTCCTATCTCTCCTGCTGCTTTGTGTGTGAAAATAAAACAAGTTTTAAAAAGTGAATTAAATTATAGTTTTTTTCATATTCACCTTTTATTGGTAGGGATAGAAAATAAAAAATGGAGAATTACAAGAACATAAGACTTTAGGATGTGAAAAACTGCTTTAAATGAAACAAAGGTCGGGGGATCTAATTTTATTTACCTTTAAACATGGATTAAATTGTTGATACTCTGATACCTTGGATTGATCATTTTTAATATAACAGGAGAAAGGGCATGCATAATTTCTTCTTCATCTTTTGGAAACAGTAACAGCATAAACTAATGCATCAAGTTTTATTTCCCATTATCACTTTTTTTTTCCAGCTTCATTCTTGTTGATGGGGGCAGATCAGTGCTGTATGGACAGCAAAAAACTGCATTTACCTTGAAAGTGTTTACTACTATAAGTAATGACTTTAGGGTTTCCTGGCTGTGAGGAAGCCATTAAAGACACAAGGACCCACAAGATCTTGTAGAACAGCTCTGCAGCCTGTCTGACTGGTGTAAAACCTGATGTGTTGTTCTGCTGTTGAAGCCCATCCACGTCACTGTTAGATGATTTGTGCGTTCTGAGATGCCGTTCTGCTCACCACTGTTCAGTGTTTTTCTAAGTTAAAATATTCTTCCTTTTAGCTCCAACCTGATTGATCATTCTTCTCTGATCTTTCTCATCAACTAGGTTTTTCAGGTTACAAGCTCTTAGCACATAGGATGTTTTGTCCACACCATTGCATATAGATTCTGAAGAACGTGTGAGGAAATTGAAGGAGATCAATAATTTTGGAAAACCAAGCAATCTGGTACCAGTAAACATGTCACAATTAAAGTCACACAGGCTACAGATTTTCTTAATTCTAGTATGTAATGTAAGGACATGAAACCTTTTTGACCTTTATTTGCATGATTTATTGCATTGTGCAGCTGCCAGCTGATATACTGGTAACTGCACGGTGCAGCTATACATATGTCCTAATAAAATGGATGTTCAGTGTATGTCTGATGCTAGATCTACTTTTGATATCAGTTCACTTTTATTACATTGTCAGATATATATTCCATGCTTATTGGTCAGTGTGTCAAGAGCCACAACAACAGTTTGGTTCATAAATACAAGTTTTCAAAAACACACGGTAAAAGAATATGTAACTGACACTGCTGAGCCAGTGAACATCACAAAATTAAAGGCCAAAGTTGATCAAAAGTCTATCCGAAAGTCTATCCTGGTCCCAAAATGGAATAGGAAATTTAAGATTTTTTTTTACTTTTTTTTATTTATAAGGCTGTGATTACAGCTCAAATATAAGGTGGAATTACAAAGGAATTTAAACAAAATTTGCCTAAAAAGTGCAGGCATTCAAAGAGGTTTTGTTTTTTTTTTGATAAAAATGTGTCATAATTGTAAAGACATTTAAATGTGAAGTATTTGAGCCAAACTTCATAAAAAAATAATAAAAACATTAAAACATTGAAAGATATATAGAATGTTCATTTATTTTAGATCCTAAGACCTTGTGCAATAAAGACAACTATATATGTTCATGTTTTTAATTACATTTAACACAATAAAAGAAGACATCCCAATATAAATTTTAATTTCATTTAAAGAAAATTTCCCACAATGAACAGCACCGTATGCTTGACAAGCCGACAGGAATCACATCACCACAGCGAGGTTACAGCACCACTGAGAGCTTCTTTGGATTACCAGGTGGTGAACTTGAGGATAACTGTATCATAGGGATTGGGTATATAACATCCAACACCTGAAAGTAGTAAAGTGTTTATGTTTACTTATCACATACATGTATATAAAATTTGTATTTGAATCTCAAAAAGTGAGATATAATACTGAATCAGTACTGACCCACATCAGGTCTTATTATGGTGCCATTCTTCAGTTTGACAAGAAGCTCCCAGTATGTATGTTTAGCAGGGTCCCCTGCCCATCCGTTCACACTTACAAGGAATGGACCATAATTTAGATCCTCTTCTACGGTGAATCTGTGCAGAAATTCAATAGTGAATTGAGTTATTTTTTAACTCCCAATGCAGTTATATCACCCCTACTACCTTCAGTGTCCTTAATTATATTTTATTTATTATACCACACTAAAGAATACTTTACATTATATAAATTAGTCTGACTTAAATCTTTAGTTGGTATATTACATGACAGAATATACTATTACTATCTGAACAAAAATAAAAGCTAGACCTGTCACTGATATCTAAGATGTCTGTATTGAAGTCAGTGAAAAATCTTTTTGATCTTTTTACTATAGCAGGAGGTTTTGTTGCAACCAAACTTTGTTATATAAACTCACGTGAAACTTTGATTCGCTGCTTGTATCCTCCTCATAGCACCAAGTAAAATCCCCCTGAATGCAATCTCAGTGTTGAAAGTCAAATTCACCGGTCTGGTTTGTTGGTTGTACACAAGTAGTGAAATAGGATAGGACTCCTGGGAATCTGCAAACAGAAGGAAATTTAGGGGGAATATTTAAACATGTAACCTTCCAGTTATAGATATTTATATACTGTATATACTTTAACATTGTTTATTAAGTACAAATTCCTACCCTATCTGACATATACTGAGTGCAGATGGTTATACTGTAGTTTTTTTTTTTAATTATTTCATTACATGCTAAATTGTGCATGAACCTAATCTACTGTATAATGTCCTAAGAGATCTGGTCAAATTTAAGAATTTTATCAGCTGCTAAACTACTGTCACTTATGTAACAACAGATACCACACAAAATAAAAGATTTGCTATTAATAAGTTATGCATTCTCACCTGAAATAAAGACCAGGGAAGCTGAAAGATATGTAATCATAAACAAAGACAGTAGAACTGATACTTTGATGGCCATCTTAACAATTCTTTGCCCTGGAGCTCTGTGTGTGTGTGTGTGTGTGTGTGTGTATTTTGCTGTCATCAGACAAGATTATATGCTGCATCACTTTTTTTTTTCAGTTCCTGTCCAGTTTCAGGAAATGGTTTTACATAATCTATAACCTTTGTGGTGATATATTTCACTAGTGCTAACCACCACAAGGCACATTCACTCTATTTAATTAAATCTCATATGGCTAAAGATTAATGTTTATCTCACTTAAAGCATTTCACTAAAGTATTTCATGCTACTTTGATAAATTCACATTCCAAGCTAAGTGCATATAAGACATGCTATTTCAGAATTACACAAAGTTTTTTTTTTTTTTTTTTTTTAAATATGAAGTGTTTAGTGGTAACTGAATGACATATTTCCTTGCAACACAGTTACCAGATGCATAATCATGCTGGCTGAAGTCTTACATTTTAAATGTAACTTTGCGTAGCAATGTCGACATTATATTTATTGAATATAATTAATAGGATATAATTGAATCAAAATATACTGTAAGCCTGCTGAATTGAAATCCAGAAGCAGAAAAACTGAGATAAACTGAGTGAATCAGATGCTAGAATAAAAGCCCTGCTTTGAGGACAGTAATGTGTAGATTGTGAAAAGGACTTACAGCAAATATAAATAATCATAACCATTTCTGAACAAAAGGGAAGTCTTGCAAGAACAACATACAATCTCACCCGGTCTTGTTTGCTCTGGAGTTTTCACTTTGATTTACATCCTTAAAATGTATAGTATGTGTCATGTGTCATGTGAGTGTGAGTCACACAGTGTGATTAAATTGTGGACATTTTTTCAACAAGTTGAACTGAAGAGGTTCCTCATCTTCAAGAGTTATAATATACCCTGTTTCCAAGATTCCAACCGAGAGGAAGTGATTGTCTTCTTTTATTGCTCATCTAATCAAATGCTGACTATAAATCTACACATAAAATTGTGCTATATTCAATTCAATTCAATTTTATTTGTATAGCGCCTTTAACAATTGTCATTGTCAAAAATGATTAAATATGAAATTTCAATGTGTATGAATCAAAATGATCAGATTGTCCCTGATGAGCAAGTCAAGGGAGACGATGGCAAGGAAAAACCCCCTGTCATTGCAGTACGATGAAACCTTGAGAGGAACCAGAGAACAGAGAACCTATCCTCATTTGAGTGATAACGAACATACAACAGTGAGCAGGGTCAAATGAACTCAGGGAAAAAACTGAATTGTGTAACATGCAAAAAAAAAAAAAAATAGACATTAAGGAGTTTAGTGCTAAAATTTTCTTTTATTATTATCTTATGTATCTTAATATTAATTATTAATTATATTTTTTTATTGCCTATGGGTAATCTTGAAATCAGTGTTTATCAGAAAAAAAGTGAACTAACTAGAAATGTCTATTTATTTAAAACAAATCATAACTATTCATAACTCAAAACTAATGAATATTGCTACATTTCAAACATTTTTATTATGTGTGATTTAATTTGATAAAAGAACTGGAAACAAAATCTAACAAAAAAAAAGGGTAGACTGTTGGTAGACAGTTGGTAGACTTGGCTCTCGCTCAAGCTATTCATGGGTTTGTTCTATTCCTGTACAAGAAGACCCTCTGTGACACTGTGGCTGTGAGTGCCCAAGTTTCCCACTAGCTTTCCCCAACTGGCCTGTCAGTTATTGCTGGTCTGTCAGTTATTGCTGTGGCTCATGTTCACAGTTATGTACGGCTGTACAAAAGTGCTTTCTGTTGCTCCTTACTATCTGGTCATTGACTAGCAATAGTAGGCAGTGTATGGTCTTGGCATGACCTATCACTGTGGCCCTGTTTTGGGAGTTCTGCATCCATACTTGGGTCAGGCCTGAGGAACCTTCTGCTGTGTTGTCCACTACTGAAGTGACTTTTAGTGTTTTTAGTTTTTAGTGCTCATCTTTTTTCGACTGAAAAGTCAAATCACTTCAGAGTCAGGAGCAAGGGTCATACATGGGCTTTGAACCAACATAAACTGCAAACAATATGCTGAAAGGGATGGAAGGAACCCCTTTGCTGTCTTAACTGCCCTTTTTGGAGAATGGGCTTGTGTAAGCAAACTGGGTACTCTATCTTAGAGCTGTAATCGGGCCTTAAAAGTTAGGCACGACAGGGCCCGAGCCCGACAAGTACATTTTGATTGACAGCCTTTTAAAAGCCCGAACTCGTTTACAGCCCGACATTATTCAAATGTGCGCAAGCACACAGCACTTTTGCCTTTGGTCAAGAATGAGTCATTTATACATGTTTTAACATAATTTATTTATGACTAACGTATAAGCTACAGGCAACTTGGAAGTTGGAACAAAAAATAAAAAACCTCCTCAGCATCCATTTTCGCATTTCTCTCGCGCTAATCAAAACGCATCACATGACCGCTCATTTACCGCGCAAGCGCGAGCCCGGCCCGAACCCGTGTAAAATTATATTAATTAAGCCCGAACCCGACCAAACCCGTCGGGTCCTGTCGGGTTCCGTCGGGTTCGGGCAAAGATCTTCAGCTCTACTCTATCTACTCTAAATGTTAGAGATGCAAACTGAAGGAAAGGAAACTGGGCTCTTTTAGAATCTGCACGAAACTCCTGCAGATGTTCTATCAATCAGTGGTGGCCAGTATTCTTTTCTATGCTGCAGTGTGTTGGGGAGGGAACCTTAAATGCAGAGATGCCACTTGACTGAACAAGGTGGTCAGGAGAGCAGAATCTGTGGTAGGCTTTAAGCTGGATTCGCTGGAGCTGGAAAGGAGAACCTTGAACAAAATGCTGTCCATCATGTCCCACACCAGTCACCCTCTGTATGGAACTTTTGCCAAGCAGAGAAGCATGCTCACTGGCAAACTTCTTTCACAGAGCTGCTCTACCGACAGACTCTACAACTAAAGGTACAGTTTTGTTCTAATGAAGGTACAAACCATTGTCACTGGGGCAGTACCTTTCAAGGACACAGAATTGCACCTTAATATAGAAAAACTAATTTGTACCAATTCTGTTTGTACCATCAAGGACATTATATGTACTATAGGCAATCAAAATTTAACTTTTGTTTTATAAACTTGCTGGTACATTATTGTATTTTAATCAAAGGTACAAATCTGTACCTTTGAAGGTACCAACTCAGTGACAAGCCCTTTTGTACCTTAATGGTGTCTAATGTGTTCCTTTGGAAACTATAAAAAAAGTCATTTTCCTATTAAATAAGACATTCAATCAATTTATTATTGATTATAACACTGCCTTAGGGTACAGTAAAATATTCTGTAAAAATACATCTTACAGGTTTACAATAAACAAATATTTAAACTAAATAAAATACTTCAATTAGCTGAAAAACCTTTCCCAAAATACAATAACACTAAAATTGTACAGTATATAAAATACAATTTTCCATCTACAATATAATTTTTCAAACTGTTCACAATACAATTTTTTCTTTTTAATTAATTTTTACCCAATTTCACAAAATACCATTACATTTACCCAACATTCTTTCAGAGCAAAAATGAAATCAAAAGCATCAAAAACACAGTAATGAGATGTGCACAGATGTGCACAAACCTAGTGACTATACATATCTGGAAAACTCTTAAACGACTGCAGCAACTTCGCAAATCACAGCTGTTGCTATTCCCAGCTAAAAGTTATCATGGGCAGTGGATAGTAAATGCTACATGCACAATATACTTAGTATTATGGTCATTAATTGTTTTAAATAAATCAAAGTGTGTGCAAATGTCTTACATCATTGGATGCAAAGCTAAATAAGCTAATTTAATAAACCCCTTAGGGGTCTGCAGGTGTTTTGAGGCCCTGAAGAAGTTCTGACATTTCCTGACATTTGTATTTTTTAGTTAGTTATAAACATATAAATGGCTCAAGTCTGATTACACTGTATTCAGCACAAACTGGGCTACAGTAATATGTAAGCAGCATATATGTACAAGTTTATATTTTGGAGAAAATATGCATGGTAATTGAAAAAAAAAAGTCACTGAAATAAAGCCACAAACCACATTCATAACATTTGTGTACAAGTCATTTGTGGCTTCAAAATGATGTGACATTCATCCTGCTCACTCATTTACAGAGAACAATATATTCATTTACATTTTCTAAGATGAACTTAGATGAAATTATATACAGAAGGCACATTTATGCATTAATATGGCTGTATAAAAACCTCACATTCAGGGTAAAAATGCAAACAGGAACAGTGCGCGATGAAAATAAGGGTGTTAAGTTGTAGACACAGTAAGTATACACAGTCATACATCTTTGTGCCACTCTCGAAAAGCAGTTCAACTGACGACAAGTGAACATGGCATACCTGCCATTTTTTGCTCCTTACCATACACTGCTTTACAATACACAGATCTGTTTAGGAAAAAAAGAAAAAAAAACAATAAAATAAACGAATGTGTATCATCATCATCATCATCATCATCAATGCCACGCAGACCATGCAGACTTTTTTTAGTCTAAATATCACAAAAATCTGTAAGCTACATAAACAAGTATTTTAGCCACCTGGAGCTAAAGTGTTTGTGCTAAATAACATTATAGATAGTAGTGTCATAAGCTAACCAAAATCTAAACCAAATAGCTACGGTAAGCTAAAGCTATCCAAAACATTTACACCACAGCTGATACTAACAACCATCTGTCATCTACATAAGGCATTAGCTTAGTCACCATGGGCTAACATGGTTGTGTGAAGCTCCATGTTGTATGTTAGCATGATTAGCAGTAGTATCTACATGCTACCCTAAACTATGTAAGTGACATTGTAAGACGATGTTTCATATAAGCTGGCCAAAGCTAGCCAAAACAAGGAAAAATAAAATAATAATCAGTTTTATAGTATCAGAATAAGGATTAAATGAGAATAACTCACCCATGGTGACAGCTTGCTGGAGTCTCAGTGTTGTTCTGAGGAATCGTTAAACTCCTCCCACTGTCCAGAACATTCTGTACCCTTTATGTTAGAACAATTACGTACCTTCAATTCAGTTGTACTTTAAAGAAAGATCTTTTCCGAACCATTTAAAACTAAACCAAATAGCTACTGTAAGGTAAAGCTATCCAAAACTGAGTGAAATACATTAGAACATTTACACCACAGCTGATATTGAGGAACATCTGTAATCTACATAAGTTATTAGCTTAGCCACCGGAACAATTATGTACCTTTAATTCAGCTGTACCTTAAAAGGTAAAAAAATTTATCATCAGAGGTTTTTTCCGTACCATTAAGTACCTTTTAAGTACGATTTATCGAAAAGGTACTGAACTGTTTTTCGAGGAACATTATGTGTACCACTGTGTTCCATTTTTTCTGAGTGTACAGAGGCTGCCTTAAAACTTTTTTTTATTGCCTGGGGATGTGATTGGAATACTTGGTCAGATGGTCCCTCTACCGATACACTTCCTCAGATAAACATTGCTCTCCAATGTAACATACTCATTGTTCAAAGTCATATTTATTTATTTGTTTATCTACTCATCATGTACCCTTATTTGCATTGATTTGCACATTTACCTTTGGCACTGCTGTCACTTTCAAATGTTACTTTCAAAGGATAGTAACTCATGTTGAATATGTTTATTGAAACAATGTCTTCTGGGACCTGATGGGTACCAACAAGCATTCTCCGATGTTTCTTAATGTTTTCTTCGACCTGACCAACTGAAGAAACCCCAGATCATACCTTTGCCTCCAGAGGATTGTACAGCGGGCACTATGCATGATCTTCACGTGCTTCCCTTCTTACCCTGACTTGCCCATTGCTCTGAAATAGGGTCATAAGGTCACACACAACTGTTTAGTTGTGTTTAGATCCTAGTTCTCATCACACTGTTTCTTTGTGGAAACGTTTTCACTTTTTCTATTTAATATAGCACTGATTTTCTACTCTCTATTTTTTACAGTGCAACTTTATCCATCTGTACACACACATTCATCACTCTTTTTCAAACACTTTTTTCCTTTGAAGGTCACAGTTCAGCACTATTCTTCCAGTTTTCGAAAACTTATAAATATGAATTATATTCTACACAGTCATAAAACCCAAGATGTTTTTTTAGGCATGAAATAAAGAGAACAATCCTTTTTGATAACTCCTTTTTTAATTGGCACATTTTATTGGCAATTATTGTGTACATTATTTTTCTATGCACCAATCAACCAAAACATTAAAACCACCACAAGTTTACATAAATAACATTATTTTATTATTATATAATCATCTGGTTACAATGGCACCTGCCAAGGGGTAGGATAAATTTCAGTAAAAAATTTCAGGATCAAGAATGCGACTTCCTGGTGGTGCTTCAAAATCAATGTAATAATGCATGCTGCCAAGGTAACTAACTTCTGTCAAGGGTGTCCATAGTGCCAACTAAATCAAAGGCTTACATAATCAGATGGTTTCTGTCACTGCAGGATTTCTCATTTCAGAAGTTCAGTTCAGAATGTGTCCATCATTAACACTGCAGACAATCTCTCAAAACCCCCTTAGTTCTGCACCTCATAGCTGACAAATCATGCATTGACTCTGGTCTGACCTGCCCATCCAAGTGGTCATGACCACCAAAAACTCTTTCTACTGGAGCCTTTGTAATGCTTTTGGCAATGTTCTGAGTCTTTCTACTGGAGCCTTTGTAATGCTTTTGGCAATGTTCTGCTGAGAAATCTTGGGTCTTGGCATTCATATGGATGTTATTTTGATACATACCACCTACAGAAACATTGCTGCAGGCAAAGTACACCCTTAATGGCAACGTCATTATTCCCTAATGGCAGAAGCCTTTTTTAGCAGGATGATGCACCCTGCCACACTGCAAACACTGTTGCTTGATAAGAGGTTAAGGTGTTGACTTGACCTCCAAATTTCCCAGATCTCAATTCAATCAAGGATCCCTGGAATGTAATGGACCAATGTACCAAGTCCAATCTAAGGAGGCCTCACCTCACAACTTACATGATCTTAAACAATATGCTGCTAAGATCTTGGTGCCAGATACCACAGTATATTGTACAGTAGCTACCACTTGTTACAATTGCACAAGAAGTAGCTACAAAATACTAGGCAGGTGGATTTCATGTGATGGCTAATCAATGTAAATTTAAAAATAGTTTTTGTTAACAGTCTCTCAGTATAGGTAAGTAGTTTTTTTTAACACTATAAGAGTATAGTTAATCGTTTCTGTTGACAGCATGAGCAAAGAGTCTTTTTGTAAACACTATAACTGTATAAAGTGATTGTGAAATGTGTAAATATTAGCAGTGTAAGTGGTTGACTGAATATTCCACCATTACGAACTCTTTCTTTATGAATCTAGCTGGCAGAGCAAAGCAACTCCCCGGCGAATCCAGTGCTCAGGTGGTATGTCTGTGTTGAGGGTCATGGAAATTACATAATTGGTGGAGTGGCCTGTGGTGGACAGCGTTCCTCTTCTTTCACTAGTCTTATACACGGGGGAAAGGTAGCATTGCCGCTTAGGGATCTCATGTTCCTTCATGGGTTTGAGCCAGATCTACAACAGAACAAGTCAAGGAGGAGAAACATTTCGTACCCATACAAGTCAGACAATCTGTTTCCAATTACTGTCTGTTTCCTGAAAGTTCAAATGGGTTACAGTGTCACGCTAGAAAAAACTATAATGTATATAAAACTTTGTACAGTGGAACCTCAGATTATGAGTAACACATTACAAGTGTTCCGCAAGACAAGCAAAGATTTTAAATAAAATTTTGACTTGAAAAACGAGCAAGTCTTGGTTTATGAGTAACGAGTATCACTTGTTTTGACGCCGAGCGTCACGTGATCACAACTGAGCCAATGTTTTTTCTCTCTCTTGCGCTGCGGAATTGTGGG
>JAOVVA010000052.1:10598741-10631675 GCA_028565275.1 Leiocassis micropogon | reverse complement strand
CGAGTTGATGACAAAGAGCTCAATTTTGGTCTCATCTGACCACAGCAGTTTATCCCAATCTTTCTCTGTTCATTGGCGAACCTCAGATAGGTCTGTACATGTGTCTTCTTGAGAAGGGGGAGCCTTTCTGCGCTGAAGGATTTCAATCCATGCAGGCGTATTGTGTTATTAATGGTTTGTTTGGTGACTGTGCTCCCAGCTGCCTTCAGATCATTCACAAGCTCCTCCCGTGTAGTCCTGGGCTGCTCCCTCATTTTTCTCATGATTATTCTTAAGGCCCCTCAGCTTTTTAGTTTCAGTCTTGTCCACATTGTATGTGTATGGAAATGCTCTTACTTATAGGTTAGTACTACAGTATTTCTTTTCTAAAGCCTAAACAGATGTTTAGTCCTAATCCCTTGAGTTCTCTTTGCATTGTGAATATGGAAATATTCTTAATTTCACTATTAAACATAGCTGTGATTTTTACTTTTTTATGATTTGATTTCATGTGAATTTGCAGTGTTTAGGTAATCCACCATCATGCTCATTCAGGATGTTTTTCAACCTCAAAGTTGATGGTTCGTGACTATTCTAATGGTTTTCTGGTTGTTTTCTTTTCTTGATGCAGGGCAATAATTTAAACCTTCAGCAACAGATTAAGATCTTTGCCACAATTACAGGATATGCCATTTGACATGGTTGTTTAAGAAATGAGAAACCACTCACTGCATTAGTTAATGTTAAATAATTTGTTGCCAGCTAAACCATAATTAATTGCTGCAGTAATTATCCAGTGGAAGGCTCTTAATTGGCTGTGCAGTGTATTTGAACCTCGACCTCAAAACTTCAGTACCTGAATGATGTTACAATATGTCCAGAACAGGACATTATACTTATTACTCATTAATATGAATAATGACCACCAAAGCAGCCTAAATCATACCCTAAACTAATTCACCCACCTAAACCATGATAAATTTTAATATTTCCAATTCTATCACAATGCTCAGATTTATATACTTATAACTGCTATCTTCCAAACTTATTACAATTATTTATCTTACTTCAAGGATGCACTGTGTCATTATACCACTTATGAGCTGCTGGTCTGTGTATTTGTTTCATCTGATGAACTGTTAAAAAGAAAAAAAAAAACATTTCAAAAGCATAGGGAAGAAATTATAGTCTACATCACTCACTGTCACTGGATATCACAATTGCAATAGCCAAAGTTAGGGGATTTATCATATCTACACCAATCAAGACAAAGTTTACAATAAGACAATGAGCAATATTTAAGAGATTTGAGCACTAACCTTCAAGGATTAAGATAGGAAAATAAATCACGTCTTTAATATTCAGTCTATGATGGACAAACACATGAGATGACTGTAGGGTTTAATAAACATACATTTACCATAGCATTGACTGTTATCAGCTTTTGCATGCTGAAAATAAGTTTATACAACCATCATTTTATTGTTTTTTTTTTATCTTTCGTTTCATTTATTTATTTCTTCTCACACTAAATAATGAATTAATAAAATTTGTGACCAGGGCGGTAAAGGTAGCTTATATAATGTATAATAGTTTTCATGATGTCAAAGAAAGAATTTCCAAAAGACATTTCTTAAACCCCTTGAACAATGATTTTAACAAGACAAAGAAATACATTTAATTTTTTAATGATTACATACATATGATTAACTTGATTTATTATGAACAGATTTTATCATGATTTTAAGATTTTAACATGAACTTGATTTGTTTAAGTGAATTCAGACAGATGTAATTTATTTCACTTCACCATAATGTATTGTGCTATTATTTAATCCAATTTCTTTGGATTACCAGGTGGTGAATTTGAGGATAACGTTATCATTCGGTTCTGGTATAAAGCATCCTATACCTAAAGAGGGGGGAAAGTTACTGTGGGTTATTACATGTTTACATTTAACATACAGACATACACATAGTATTTAAATAACAAAAATATGACATGTTACTCAATCAGTACTGACCCACATCAGGTACTATTATCTTGCCCTTTCGTTCAGCAAGAAGCTCCCAATATGTATGCTCTTCATTGTTCCCTGCCAGTCCATTCACACTTACAAGAAATGGACCATAGTTTGGATCCTCTTTTGTTTCGAATCTATATAGAAATTCAATATTGAACACAAGTAATGTAAATAAGGAAAAAGAAAGGAATACAAATTACAACAAGAATTGTGAGGTAATTCGAGGACAAATCAATGCACAATGTACAGTACTGTGCAAAAGTATTGAGACACGCCTCATTTCTTAATACTTTGCTTCTTGTATTTTTATGCAGTCTTGGGGAATTCCTGAAGCACTTAGTTGGCTCTCATTTTCAGTTCAGTTCCTGTACCTGACAAGTTATGGAGGAATGTCTTTTTTTGCCACACACAGACATATGAATCATTCAAGCATTAAAAAAGCTTAAGGTGTGAACCATGTGCAGATGATAACAGAAACATGTGCAGGTGAGAAACATGTGCAATGATAGTAGACAATCAGATGAGAATTGTATTTTTAGGCGCTTTGCAGCTTGTCACGGTAAAACATTACATAAGATTTATGTCTGATATGGAACTGAATACTAACAATTACAACCTGATATTTGTACTATGAGGTCCATATCAGTCATGCAACTTTTTTGTTTTTCCTGATTTTCTCCCCAATTTAGTCGTGTCCAATTCCTCCTTTTGTTGTTGTTGTTGTCATAAATCATATCGCCACCCCTCTTGACCCCTGTGCACCCCTTTTTTCTTTAAATTAAATGAAATGGTGTTGATTAAATTAAAGAAACGGGAACAAATGTTTTACAATGACAGGCTGCAAAGCGCATAAAAATACAGTTTAAAAATGTGTTGTTTATGTAACAGCCTCAGCAGCAACCTCATTTCCTCTCTTGCCTGATCCAACCACTCAGCATTCAGCATCACCATTATACTGTACTAATCACTGGCCTGATCATCTGTCATCAACTTCACCTGTTTCTCACTGCTTCATGCCTTAAGCTTTGTGGTTGTCAAATTTATTTATTGCTTGGTTGCAATAAATAAATCACATAAATAAATAAATCTGCAACACAACCAATTCCAAAGAAAACTTCTCAACAATATTTTACAAAACCTACCTGAAATTTTTATTGGCTGCTTGTATCTTCTTCATAGCACCAATTAGGATCCCTCTGTATGCAATGTCAGTGGTGAAAGTCAAATTTTTCTGTTTATTGAGGGAGTTGTAGACGGTTAGGGAAATTGGGTAAGACTGTGAGAGACCTGGAAACAGGAAGTGTTGTAAAAATCCACATACTGTATTTTATATTTGACTTTATGCTGCTTCCAAAGGACACAAAGAAAAATATTAAGCAGCAGTTGTAGACAGCGGTACTTATCATTTAATACTTTTATTTGAATACAAAATACTACACAGATACTGTGATGTATCACAGTCTGGGATATATACGGTGTGCATGGCCATTCTGTTTTCTTTTCTAATTATTTCATTTCTATTTATGATATGAGTAAAAAAGTGCATAGACATACTGCATACTGCTTTTAGACAGCTGTATATTTATTAAATAAATTTTTTAAGCTACATAAATAGAGAAAAACTGAAAACACATGAGTGGTTTGATTATATTAAATTTCTTACCTGATGTGAAAACCAGTGCAGACAAAAGATATATGAGTGTGAGCGTAGACAGAAGAGCTGCGACTTTGAAGGCCATCTTGCTGCTTCTTTGGTCTGATGCTGTGTGTGTGGGTTCATTTGTCCTTGTCGGACAGGTTTATATGCTGCAACACCTTTACGTACCTTTTTGTTCCTGCCCACTTTTAGTGCAGTATGTTATTCACAAGCAACTTTAACACTGTTTTATCAAGCTAATGGAATCAGGGCTACTGAATGACTGGTGGGACATAAACAATGTATTTTCTCATGATACCCTTAAGGGTTGTGTAATTATCATGGCCAGAGTTTTTCTTTTTTTAATTAAACAAAGAGCACTTTTATAAAAACAGAACCATTTCAAGGAACCAAAATTAGTTGCTCTGATGGCTAGGATTGTGTCTAATAAAGGTTCTAGAGTTCGTTTCTATTATAGCAGTTGCATTTTGGATCTGCTTTTACTTAAACACATCTATCAGACTGATAGCGAAAACATAAACTGTAGCTATATCAAATATTTAATTAATTTTTATAAAGAAAGACCTGCAGAGGTTCGTAAGACCACGAAAATTGACAGTGGTGGATTTCAGAAGATTCTTTTCCCTACTGAAGAAAATACATTAGACAGTTGGGCAGATCAATAGCGTTGAGGATGTAGTGGTCCACAATCAAGTGAAGGCTTCAGAAAAAAACACAAGATGGAAGCCACTACTAAGTCACAAAACAGGAAAATCAGATTAGAGTTTGACGGAAACGTGTACATTTTTGAAATGACATTATATGACAAATGAAAGATTGTCACGACTGGTAACAAAGACGAATTATGAATTGTACATACCTACATTATTTGCTCAGATTCAGCCAAATGTTTCCAAACAAGTTAAGCCAAACAATGCAATGTTCTGAGTTTTTTTTATCACCTTATCTGAGTCCTATTAAGACTACATGAGGTGTTTTTGATTCATCTCTTTTGAGTGTGGTGTAATGCCAGTCTCATAATGCAAAACAGATCTCGCACACATTTTTTTACTGAGTTGAATTGATAAATTGTTGCAAAACATCTTAATGACTTGTCGGACATCTATCAGAATGATAGCAAGTTATGCCAAAGAATGGAATGTTATGAATTTTATATCATGTTAACTGAGTCCTATTAACACTACAATAGGTGTCTCTGATTCATCTCTCTTGATTGTGGTGTAATGCAATCTCATAATGCAACCAGATCTCGCACACATCTTGTTGATAACTTGTTGCCAACAAGAGATGCATCTGTTTAGAGGAATTTAACACACAATCATTCATGAACATTTCTTGCACATTACAGGAACTTGGCTGGGAGTTATTGTCACATCCTTGTACAGTCCTGATCATATCAAGCCATTTCTACATGGTTGGACCCTTAAAGAAGTTCCTGGAAGGCTAGCATTTCAGACATGACGCAAGCAGTGTGATCATGGTTCCAGCATACTGGGAAAACTTTCTACTTTGATGGTATCTTAGCGCTATTGAAAATCTGGTATTAGTGCATTAGTGTAGCAGACGATTATATACTGAAAGAAATTCCAGTCAATACTGGAAAACAATTTTTGGAGGTGAAGTCTGAATTTAATGTTTGTGTTAGGATTCAGATCTGTATATAAGCAGTCATCGCAAGTTTATAAAAAATAAGCAATTTAAAATTTCCATAGCATTAAACATGTGGACAGTTTGATCTTTGATGGCCGTGTATATTTCTTTGTATTTTTATGGAATACTAAAAACGGTCATTAATCAATCTTTAGTGAATCTTTACTTGCATGCTGCTGAGCTGTAAATGAATATGAATTGCTCTCTCATACTGGGCTCTCAGTTTAGATATTTTACATGCCCTCACCTCAGATTGCTGCAGACATGTTTGCCTTAACGACCAGTGTTTTTTGTAAAAGTGGTGCTTTACATTACTGCTTATTATTAGCGCCACATGAGACAAACAGTTTTTTTCCTTTACTTGGAGTAAACCATGCTGTGTCGCTGCTTCTTTTGCACACACTATATTTACAGTCTATACACTGTAAATTATGGCATTGATTGACTGGTGAGTGATACATATAGCCACACCTACCTTGAGGGAATAAAATGCTTGTTTATTGGTACTGTATATTAATTATTCTAATTTCCAGTATAAGAAAAGCATCACGGTTTGTATAGAACTGTCACTCGGTCTGGATCCAGACTGTGGTTTACCATTTAGTGATGCCTGCTGTAAACTGTGACTAGATGTATATCAAGGTAACGTTTGGTGTTTTACAAGGTTCTATTTCAGGCCACTGTATAATTCAATTCAAAAGTCCCTGCTTGCACGGTGCTTACATGTTCATTGCCCTTAAATATTAGATGACAAAGAGAATTATATTATATTATTATTATAAGCACACAATCTGGTGTCAGGAGGGCCATTTGAGATGAGTTCCTTTCTCATGCCATCTCAGGGAGTTTACCGGGGAGTTTTTACTGCCATGGCTTCTTTTTTTTTAACACAAGACCTAAAACTTACAATAAATATATGAAATAATTTATTTTAGTAAAACTGTTTTGTGACAAATTGTATTGTTAAAGACACTGCACGAATATAATTAATTGAAACAGCTGGCTGCCCATAGTCTGCCACCTGAAAGCAGATGCAGATTATAAATGGACGACATTGACAGCAACCAAGAACGGCATCTAGCCAGGGAGAACCTGCACAAAACATTTGCATGTTAGGTCAATTATATTACATCAACATGTGGGCCCATTAACCTTCTTGCAGTTTTGGGTGGGGTATATGTGTGGGATGAGTACTCTAGAAAGGGCTGGTGTTGGTGTATGGAGGATTTCATTCCAACCAAGCAGAAGTCACACCTAATTTCACCTGTTTCCTGACTTTTAATAGACTATCAGATGTGGCTTTTACTTGATTGGACTGAAAACCTGCAAACACACCAGCCCTTTGTATGTGATGAAATAGACTGGTGAGTAACACTTAAGTAAGGGACTTACATGACATTGGATACAGTGGCGGGAGATCAATAAGAATGAGAATGAGAAGAATGCTACTTCAACATGTAAATATTTAACATAATAATTATTTATTTTAATAATGAAATAAAGTCATTTAATCCAAATTTTCCGCTGTATTTTTTTAATATAATTTATTTAAAAAATATTTAAAATCTAAACTGTATTACGCTCATTTGTGTTCGTGTATGCGCGGGGCGTCGGACAAACGAGTGTCTATGTAGGCACGTACATTTTTGAAAAGCATGTGATTTGAGGCTGAGCTCTAATTGGATTTTTTATCTAAATGGATAAAGAAATTTTGCACCAGCCACCACTGATTGGATATAAGTTCAAAAGATTGTAATTGTTAGTGTCGTATCTTCACACCACCCAGGTCAAGGGTTTCAGTCCCAGTTTGGGTCTGTGTGCATGGAGTTCGAATGCTCTCCACATGATTGATGAGTTTCCGCCCAGTACTTCGGTTTCCTCACACAGCACAAGGACAAGCAGAGGTTAAAGAGCATTTTCACGTTGCTGTGGGTATGTGTGCTCCTTCTTTACAGTGAATTGGTACCATGTCCAATCCACTGTTGTATCCAATTGTACCCTGCCTAGGCATCATTTGACCCTGCACAGGTCATAGAGAATGAGTAAATAAGAGAGTGTTACCTTTAGCAAAGCCATTACAGCCCAAATATAATTATTATTAGGATAACATTTGTTTATTTATTTATTCATTTGTTTGTTTGTTTGATTGATTTATTATTTGTTTAGATGGGCCACTTAATGGGAGTTCAACCTGGCCAAACACAATAAAAGCACCACTTCTTGAGAGCCAACTGTCATTAAACAGACAGGCAGAGAACCATGCTCAAGCATCAGGGAAATCAGAGGAAGACCATATCATTAAATACAGCTTTTTACATATACTCTTCACCTTCTTGACTCAAATTTAAAGATGGATGAAAGAAATAATTGAGTGTGGGACCCTTTTTCGGCCAAGCACTACCGTCAAGTTGCCACTGTTGGGCCCTTGAGCAATTCCTTTAATCCTCAACTGCTCAGATGAATAATGAGTTAAGCTATTAAAAAGAGGAACGAGGAAGAGGAGAAATGTGCAAAAGACAAAAATATGCAGCTGTGTTATATTTGTAGACCACAGGTGTCGAATCTTCTCTAGAAAGGACCGGGGTGTGTGTGTGTGTGTGTGTGTGTGTTTTCATTCCAACCAAGCTCCTGCCCAGCAGTGAAGTGGACCAACATTGTATTGGATGCTGCAGTAATTTATCTGTTACATAAAGCTTATTCACACCTGGACAAACAGGGCAACATGGTGCAAATTGGGTGACATTGGGAGCCCAGTGATTTAAAGCCCACCCTCAGCATGGTGACAATGTTGGGCGAATTGCTCAGATGTATAATGAGATAAAATGTATGTCATTCTGGCTAACGGTGTCTGCCAAATGCTGTAAATGTAAGTCATGCTTTTTGATTTCTCAAGTGCAGGTGAATAAGCTAAATGCTGTGAAATTTGTGCAATTTATCATGTCTATGTCTAAATTTCTGTACACATATATACATTATAGTACTTCTGTATATTTGACTTATACATTTAAATTGTATCTTTTGTTGTTCTTTACTTTTAGCTTCACTTCTGTGCACTTTGCAATGTCTGTTATTGTGCTGTTCCATCCAACTGCAATTTCCGTTGAGATTAATAAAGCTTTATCTTATCATTTAAAAGGATGATTTTTGTTTGTGCTAGGAATTCAAAAGGAATCCTGCAACAGACTATCATGATAAGATGTTAAATGATCTAGACCTTGTCAACAGACACAGCCTAAATCAGGTATAAGCTGCGATGAAGGGAATTGTCCTACTGACCTCTTCAGGATACAATAAGTAGAACAGGGAATTGGCACTTCTGAGAGAAAATACTGTACACAGATACTTATACAGTATTTCTATAACTGGACTTTCCTCTGAAAATGTTGTGTTATTATTATTGTTTTCACAACAAATGTGTACCTGTAATGGTGAAAGTTTTTGTAAAATACACAGAAGAACCCTTTTGTTGCATTATGAATAAAAATGGTATTTGTGCTTCAACAGGACCGAAAGATTTTGTTTAAACACCAGGATGTGTGATGTGAGAAGACAGCTGTGTTGGTGTTGCCAGAGTTACTGTAGTAGTGGGGGGTTGAAGCGTACCTTTGTTTGAGAGTTACTTGGTGGCGGAGTGGTGGAAGGGTGTTAATGACTGCTCTCCTGGTCATAAAAGAGGGTGGGTCTTTTTTTGGATGAATGAGCAAGGAGATAAGCGTGGAGCCAGTCTTTGTTCATGGACTTACATGTGAGAATGGGAATGAGGGACAGGAGAGAGAAAGAGCTGGATTAAAGGACTAAAGACCCACCAGGTCACTGCTGCTGCACCTTCATATTCTTTGGAGAGTCACTCAAAATATTTTCCACCCTCAACCAAATGAAGAACATAAGACTTTTTTGTACGAGCTGGAGAAAATGATTTAAATCTGGACACTGCATACAGCTGTCTATCTGCTTAAGCTAAAGGTTCTTGCTATTTACTCAGAATTCATTCACATTTTGGAATCTTTAACCAGGAGACAAGTCTACAAATCTGCACTCCAACATGATGCTGAAGAAAGTCCACTTCCAGGTATCTCTTTCTTATCCAGTTATTTATATTTGGAATTATCATATCTATACATTTACCTCAAAATGTTTATATAGTACTATATTAGTTGTTGCATGCATTTTTCAGTTACCCTGTTTTCGATTGTGACAGAGGCACATTTTTAAACACTTTCACTTGTGGTGACTGAAATAAAAAGTACTTTCAATTTATTTTTTATACACAGTGGGGTCCAAAAGTCTGTGACCAAAAAACGTAAAAACGTCAAATTTAAAATTATTTTTGGTTTGAAATACAACATATTTTAAATTGCAAATGTTATTACTGAAAACAATTTTGGTGAAAAGTTTCTTAGTATTCGGTATGTCCCTTTTTGGTTTAACAACTTTAAATACTGGCATGGATTCAACAATTTAGTGCAAAATCTTATATGAGCGATGAGGGGCATTCAAGGCAAACCAGGACTTTTAATTGTGCAGAATAACAACACAGTTATGAGAGCAGAAACTACTATTATTTCTCTATATAATCTCCTGCTACACTAATGCACTTATCTCAGCATTTTACTAGTGCTTGGATACCATCAAGGTAGAAAGTTTTCCCAGCACACCGAAGCCGCATTGGACTGGCTGCTTGATGTCTGAGACACTGGCCCCCCAGGAACTCCCTTAATAGCACACAAATGGATTGGCAGGAGGTCAGGACTATACAGGGGGTGTGGCAATAACTCCCAGCCAAGTTCCTATAATGTGCAAGTGGTGTTGGTGAATGATTGTATGTACAGTTCCCACAGACAGATGCACAAGTAGCTGTTCCACAAGTTGATGACAAGTTATCTGGTGATTTTCAAAGATCAGGTGTTCCACTTGGTGTATGTTCACGGGAATGACTACAGTGGGTTCTAGTGCAATTTTTCTGGAATTAGGGGTTAATTGTATTTTAGTTCAAGTCCACTTGAATGTCCTCTGAACACAAACTCCAAAAAAGAGATTTGGCATGATAAAATGATCAGCTTTTGTATAAACAATTACCACTGTAAAATGCTTAGTATCACAAATTGACTTCCATTTAAATACAGTGAAAAATCTTGGTAATTGTTATTCATTTATTTGTTTTTCTTATTAAAATTCTATTTTTCTAGTTTTAGATTAAAAATCATTTCCAGTGTGGTCCCTACTGTATTGCATTGTTAGGTTTCTTGTGGCATCTGGTACATTCAGCAAATCTGACATGGGAAGATTCTGAAAGTAAAGTTGTTACTCCTATGAAAAATGTATGTCGGGTCTTTAGAAGCAGATAAAATAATTCATGTGAGGAATGTAGCAGATAAAGTGTCAGTACGTCTCCGTGTTCATGCGTTTGTCCATTATAAGAATCACCTTAGACATCTGACAGGATTTCTGGAATCTTTGCAGCGAGTCCCCTTGTCCCCTTGTAAAAGTGAGATCTCCACTCTTCCTGTACTAAGAGTGAGATCTTCTTCTTCTTCTTTGTCTTTCTGTACTGAGAGTGAGATCCAGGGAAATTTCCTCTCACCTGTCAGTGACCTCCAGCTGCTCTGTTCAGTAACCCGAGAGCTGAAGATGTTTTAAGCTTCCACACACAGGGGTGATTAGACTCATTCTGAATGGACATGAGGAATTTCTTTCCTGTGACACATTGAACAGAATAAACAGTGGCCTTGCTTTTGTGCTCAAACTGGCATGTGTGTGTTTTTCACACCCTGGTGTTACATGGGAGAGATTAACTTAAGATCTTGTTTAACATACAAACCCTTTTTTGTCTTTGCTGTGCACATAGTTTGTGAGTAGTTTTCCAGTGGATTATCTGTATGTAAAAAAAAAAGAAAAGAAAAAGAAAGAAATGTGCAGCCTATGTCTTATGTCTAGGAAGCCACTAGGTGGCAGTGTCATTACACAGTGAACAAAGCAGGTGTACAATACTGTATTTTGGAAGTTTGCATGGTTAATTTGAACTGTTGAATCTTAAATATCATTCAGCTCTGACAAAAGGACGAGCAGTAAGTCAAATCAAAGATTTTTTATGATTACACTTCTAGGTCTAACACGTATACAATATTTCTACAATACTAGCTAATGTTAACCTTTCGTAGACTTTCTGTAAGGAGATGGCTATTTCATATTTATGGAAGAAGTTTAGGGTATCAGTGGATTTCAACAAAGGGGAAATATTTAGAAAGATGATTTGACACATGACCAGTTCTTTTTGAGTGACAGGACAAGACGTCAAGATGAAAGGAAAAGACAGATATTTATTGTTAAATTATAACTTAATGTTACATTCCCCCTTGTGAACAAATAAAGGACATCAAAAGTGCAGTGGGTCAGTGAGGGTCAGTATTACACTGTAAACATCACGGAAAGGAAATAGAGCACAAATACATACAGAAGTGTGTATGAAAGTCAGCCCTGAGCTCTGGTGAATCTTAGCACTCCTTCATTGGGGAAGAGTGAGCCGCTCCTCATTGCTAGTCTGCATTATTCTGTAAAGGCTTCACTTTATATTCAGCTTCAAAATTTTCCATAGACTTTATAAATGGACTACCTTTTATAACATGGGCTCCTGCAAAGATCAGGAACAAGTGAGGATTTCTTTGGCTGGGATAATGACGGCCTTGTGCCTTACTAGGAGGGGTTGATGGGAAGGAGGGCTGGGAAGGCAAATGAGAGAGAGAGAGAGGGAGGGAAAGAGACTGAGAGAGAGGTATAGTGAATAGAACTCAGAACCAAGTTGTTCCAAGCTGATTTTGAAAGCACACCTTTTTCATTTGGATTGTCGATTGTGGATTTCTTCATCCTGTATATGACCATTTGTACATAAAAAGAGCTATACTTTTTGTAATCTGCCTCAAGAATACAGGTAAGTATACATTTACTGTACGTGTAATGGTTAAGCTGGACATTAGGACATCCGGTAGTAATAGTTGAATATTACTTTGAATATTTGAATGAAGACATGTTTTAACATATTGCCTAATTAGCTATATTTGCATTAAGTGCATAATAGTGTAAATATCATTTTTGAACAGATTATCTTGTCAAGAAATTAGGTAGTGTCTTAGTTAATGCTACTGAACAAATCAGTTCAAATCCCTCATACCATTTCGTCAGACTCAAACTTTTACCTGCTGAACACAATGCTATGTCATGTTGAAGAGATCTGTCCGTCAAATATATGTTAAAATGATGACAAGTTATGTACATTGTATTGTTGATCCAGCACAGTACTACATGCAGACAGTTATAAAAATTGAATGCACTATAGTATCATTGATATTAATGCAGTTGATATTAATGATACTAATGAAGTTAAGGTGTTCTGGTATTTGAGGGACATGGTGGCATAGCACCCTATAACACAGAGTTGTTGTTGTGTTGCAGTGTGCGCTGCTAATCAGCACATATTTACTTAACTGAATTGCATATTAAAATGTAATAACTGTTCTTAATTTGAGGCAATCCAGTTTTTGGCAACTACAGTTTCAATGAACAGGCCTTGTATTTGCTGTGCTGCTAAAATAATGAAAAGTCTGTGCTCACATACAGGAAAAAAAAAGTGGTTTATTTAAGTAGTACCTCTTCAGTGTTTTTTATAGAGCCGGTCACTGAGAGAGAGAACAGGCCTTTCCATAATCAGAAACCATTAAGTGGTTGTGGAAAAAAACTACAATGACTTTATGTCATGATATTTGAGCCACTACACATTTTCACATCCTTGCTAATGCTTCTATCTAGTGCACTTCTTCAGTAAACCGTTCAGAAACCGTTCTTCTTGGAATTGGAAACATCACAGGGGTGTTTTTATCTCTAACCATGCCCAATAATTAACTGCAAGCTATTGTTTCATTAGAAAAAAAAGTATGTTAACGATGTAGTAGGAAGAAATAAATGCAATGCATTCATAATGCAGTAGTGTGCACCTGGTCACAACATACTTTACATACATTGAAAAAATGCTATATGTCCCTAGCTAATGTTTTTTTCAAAATATATATGGAACTTTTCTCAGCTGTGAGCAAATAGACGCAAACAGTTTGTCACAGATCAGCACGATAACGTAGCTCACAAGTCCCTGATTTGAACCTTGGCCTTTTTTTTTTTTTTTTTTGGAGTTTGTCTGTTCGCTTGTGTTCTTGGGAATCCATGATGGTAGTTATTTAGTTTTCTAGTTCTAGTATTCCTAGTTATGCAGTTTTCTCTGTGTTTACAGGGGTTTCTCCTAGGCTCTTTGGTTTCTTCTAAAAACATGCTAACAGGTGGAATGGCTACTCTACAACTGCCAACATGTGGAAATGTCTGTGAATGTCCAAATGCATGAGTTGCTCTATAATGGCCTGCTGTCCTGTTCCTGCAGTTATTGTTTTATACCCCTCATTTCTTCATCTTCAATTCAATTCAATTAGATTCCATTAAGTAGAGTCAATAATAAGAAATGGGACCAGATGTTTTACTGTGGCAGGCTTCAAAGTGCCTGAAGATACAATTTCAAAATAGCTTTGTTTTTATTATGTAACAATCTCAGCAGCAACCTCATTTCCCCTCTCATCTGTTCCAACCACTCAGCATTCAGCATCACCAGTATACTAATCACCGGCTTGATCATCTGTCATCATCTGCACCTTTTTCTCACTGGTTCATGCCTTAAATTAGATTTTCTAAATGCTTGAATGATCCTTAGGTCACTGTGTGGCTTAACATACAAAAAACATTACTCTGAAACCGCTCAGGTACAAGAAATACAATACAATACAAAAGTCTGGTTCTTTGGAAGCAAACATGAAGAAATGAGGGGTAGCTCAAGACAGCACTATATATGCATTTCCAGACAGTGTACATCTTTCTTTCCTCATTTTAAGAGCCTCAGCTTCAGACTAACTAACATGTTAGTCTGACAAAAAATTGTACTAAATCAAACTTCTCAAACTCATACTAGCATATCCAGATAATATGGTTGGGAGTCAAGCTACTGTACTGTAATTATCCATGCTTTTATCGCTTAGCATCCTACAATTTTTTTTGTCAAGTGTTCGCTGTGTGACATGATAGGTCAACCGGGAAAAGATCTATCACTAACAAGCTGAAAAAACATGCAAACTCCACGCACACAGACCCAAGGTGGGAATTTAACCCAGGAGGTGCAGGGCTACAGTACTAACCACTACGCCACCAGGTAAATAAACAACAACAACAACAACAACAACAAAAGTCCAATCATTGTTCAATGGCATATGAGCATGTTCTCTATACCTACATCTAAATAAATACTTCCAAAAAAGAAGTTACTATTTTCTGTGTAGCTTGTTCATTTGAATCCATTCAGCTGGTTTAATGTAATAAAAAAATTACATGGATATTGTATATATTGTAAAAAAAATAAAAATAATAATAATAATAATTATTATATATATACTGTATATTCAATCAAATTTAATATATTATTAAGTATATTGTTGAATATAAAATTTGTATATATTTTAATATATTTCTCAATATAGAAAAATTCTTATATGTAGGAATTTTAAATGTATTGTAATATATTAATACAATATATTATTCTGTATATTGTGAATATATATTTTTAATATGAATATCTTTTTTCTGTTAATTATTGATTAGTATCAGTTAGTGTAGCAACAAGGAATATTAACATTATAAAATCTTTTCAATTTACCAGTAGATCAGAACACTAAATCATTTAATATATTGACAGTTAATATATAGGGAGATATAGTTTCTTTGTGTAAGGGAAGTGGACCAAGTATATTCAATCATTTCTCTTCTAGGGTTTAAAACATTAAACACCAAAACATTTAGGAGACATAAATAATTCTGCTATTAAAATGAACCATCGTACATGAGTTATCCATGTGAATACAATTACAAAGTGTGTGTGTTTAACAACACAAGCAGCTCTTGAATCCCAGTAAATACCATCAAAAAATGAGGTCCTGGAAAATAAATAGCCAATAGTGCAGTGGTTTTCCTGTATTACTTCTAAACATCATTGACTGTCAAACTGCATTTCTGCCATGCAGACAGAAAAGGATGACTTTATAATATACCATCAGATCTCATTCTTCCTAAATCACTGTGACATAATATTATGTGATGCAAACGGAGTGGCAAATTTATTCAGAAAGGAGGTGCACTTTAAGAAAGCTTTTTGTTTAAATCCACAGGAAGGAGATGAATGACGAGATTTGTAAAGCTGCTTCCTCTTAACTTGCTTCCATGTCCTCATCCTACTCCTCAGTGCTTCCTCACATTTCAGCATCCAGATCATGGCTTGGCTCTATACTCTCCCAGACTCCTCAGACTGGGCCTCATGGATTTGTGGTTCCTCTGTTATGTTCTCTACTAAATGATGTCAGTAGTGGCATTTGCTGATGTGAAAGGGTGACTTGAGGATACTTGGCTTGCTCATTAATTCCTGCAGTGTAGTGGTGAAAAGGTGAGTTCTGACATTCTTTCTTTTAAAAAGGGGGTCTCTGCTTCTTGCCCCACTTCTCTGGTACTTTGTGCCTCAATCAAACTTCCTGGCCTTGGACTTCCCTTTTTGTCTGAATTTTTCAAATGGACTAGAGGAGACTGTGGGAGTTTTAACAGTGAATTTAGAGCCCGAATCTGACAGTGAGGATAGAAGCACCACTTGGCACAGCTTAAAACGTCTGCATGACACTTTCTTGATTTGAAAAGTCCTACTGAAGACATTTGGGAACTGAAACGATTTTTGTTCAGAGAAAAAAAATATACAAGTGATAGATTAAGCTTGTGTTCATTCTGTACTGTGAAACTGTAGCGCTAGTCTCTCAGAGCAAGTTTGAAATGTATGTTCATGCATATCTTGCCATTTTATATACACAAATTAGCTCCAAATTATCCTAAATCTGCCAAAACATTAACAATCTTGTAAAGAGCACATTGTGCTCTATGCTGGACGTAGTGCGAACTCGAGAGTGCGTTCCAATTTAAGACTTTTACCACCTACCACTTACCGCATCCACAAAGCATCATTATATATACTTTTATGCGTAAAAAGTCATGATCAGGGATTAATCAAAAAGGAAATAAGCAGGTGAATAAGTTGTAGACTATCAACATAATTAAATACAGAATTAAATACTATTAGGCAATGCTGGAAACTAATCAATGACAGGGTTGTGTGACATAAATTTGATTATCCAGAGTTTCCACAAAATGCTATACTGTATATTACAGCAATTTGTGAACATTTACATTTTTATTCATTTATAGTTATAGTTAATGTGGATTAGTCAGGAAAAATGAAATGTCTGTAGCCTGTAGACTTTCCTGTGGTGGAAAATTCAATGACTAACTTGACTGCAGCTGTTAAAAATGCTGATACAAGGGAAATTTTTTAAAATGTTACATAAATGTCTTTTCACAGAAAAATTATATTAATAATCTGTTTGCTTGGGGCATCTGCCAAACAAGTCCCTGTGTAAGTTACTACAAAAACAATGCATTATAATGCGCACATTAATATAAACTGATAATCTGTCTTGCATCTTACTATAGTCTCAGACATACTGCTGTATAAGAAACAAATATGAAAAATCTGAATATAACTTTTCATGTTACAACATATCATGCAACTGTATTTTTCCAGAATAGGTTAAAAAGTTTTCTTAAAATAGGTTTAACTGACTTCCATCATAGATCCAACCATTCTTTGTGCAGTTTTTCTGGGATTTTACTGCAAAGGTTGGGTGTGAGCACGTGTATGTGTGAGTGTGTGCAGTATCCACGTCCCCACCAATGGTGGAGGAGGGCCAGACCCCTTTCCCCTCTTCAGGGATTAAACGCATTGAAAAGAACTCTTTGTGTCGGTGGAGCTGGAATAGCTGTTGAGCCTAGTGTCTTTGGGAAACAAACAGCCAAAGTCAACGGAACATTTGTGCAATTGCCCACTCGAATGCAGCACTCCCAAAATGCCCCGCTGCCCCATACAGCTAATTAAGGGAACAAGGGAAAGTCTGACTCCTCAGGAACCTCCAATAACAGAATCCCAGCCAGGCATGTATTAGTCAAGCGTTTTCTTTATGCATCATTTATGCCTGCACTATCATAAAAAGTGAAAAAGTGCTTTCTTTCGTATCTATTGTTATCATATGTGGTATTTATTGTTTTTATTTGCAAAGTGGTTTTGTTAACATGTCCTCCCTGTGGTCATATCAATCAGTGGTATGGACAGTAAGAGTTTGCTGATACACCACTGGTGCCTTGTGTTCTCCTTTTTTTGTGGATGTGACATGGATAGCTGCAGCCACACCTTTGAGAAAACCCCTCAGAAATGACATAGATCCAGTTTTAGTGTCCAAAAAAGTTCACCCCAGTCTGGCTTCACAGGAAACAGCCTGCTGCAGGAAGTCTACATATAAATACACTAGTCTCCTGTTTCCCCGTTCTTGTTATGTTTACTTTTTCGTTTCTCCTGATCTCACATTTCCCTGTTATATTGTTGCACAGGACATTCCTCCATTGTGCTGTTCCTACCACGAGTCTGTAGTTATGAAACATATTGGAATCTCATTGGAGACATGAGCAAATGAGACAATGGCAAAAGTTAGGGAATCCCTCAGTGATCTATATGTGAAATTGCTGTAAACAAGATTAAGAATAGACAGATATGATTTTGACCATTGTTTGTTGAGAATATCATTCAATATATATTAGAATGACTAGATTTCAAGGATTTCACATTTATCATTTGGTCTGATCTGTAAAACTAAAACACTTATCTGTTTAAAATGAATACACTAATAAATAATGTTGTATGAGCATCTTAGTCAATTAATCATTTTAGTTGCAATCAAGAGTGTTGCACATGAAAATGAATTATTGCCTCATCCAGCCAAATGAGAATGAAAATTTTGCATAAAAAGTATCTTTTTTTTCCTTTTTCCTATTTACATTAGCATTTTTCCCTCTCTGCATTCTTTCTACTTGGCTGGTTTAGCTTTTGTTTCTAGTGTCCCATAATGGAAGCTCATATATTTAACTAGCATAAAAAAAATGCATACAGAACTCTTTGATGTATCTTTGATGGTGAAAACCTTCTTTGACCTTTCTGTTTATGGGGTCTGCACAATCCACAGACAACTTCCTTCTTCTTCCTCGTGGGATGAACCTCTGTCTTTAGAAACTCAATAAACCTCAGTGAGGGCAGAATACCAGAGATTCCATTAAGCATTAAAAACAGCATCAGGTCTTCTTACAAGCCTAATTATATTTTATTGTCTGACCTGCACTGAAGCATTTAAGTGGAAAAAAACAACTTAAAAAAAAACCAAACTCTTGTCATGGTTTTAGAAATATGTATGCTCTGTTTTTAAAAAATGAGAATGATGCTTCTTTACCATAATGGGTTTTTGTATGTCATCCAAAATTCATTACATAACCTGAATGCACAAATTGGTGCCTGCATGGTTTTGTTTTTCACTAGACACAGTCAGTGACATACCCATTTTCTCCTTCAGCAGTTCTGTCACATAGTTGTGGAGTGGTCTAAAATAGAGAATGCACTTAACTGCCCACATCGTTCCCTGGGTATCAGTGTGGCTATAATCATATACTCACAGAAATGGCAAGTATGTCTCTTTTGCCGCTCAATATCCGGGGTACGTGTGGTGTCCTGCATAATTCAGATTCCTCCCCCTGTATGAATCTTCTCAAGCTTGGCATATAAAAACAAGAAACAAAGACCTCAATACCCCCCCAATACAGCCAGTATTTGCAATAAGAGCCGTGTAGCCGGGGTTTCTTTGCTTAAACCGTGACACTTGATTTTGTGATGCTTTTCATTTTCATGCATATTTACCATACATGTCATGTTGTTTACATGTTTACCTGAGATTACCACTTTACTACATCATCTATAATTAATCAACAATAAAAATAAGCTAGACAAAGAAGCATGTGTGCTCTGTGCTCACCACAAGGTGGAGGGCTTGGATCAGACAGCTGTAAAAGAACAATAACTACAGGGTGGGGTGGGGTGGGGGGGCCTTAACACTCCCAGTCTGTGCTCGTATTCCTTAAGCCTAGCTGAATTTCCAGTGATGGATAACCCGCATTCTATTATGAGACTACTGCAAGAACAATCTTTAAAAGCATATCTTCTATATTTCCATTACCTGATCTTTCTGAACCTCTTGTTTTTATTTATTTTTTTGCTCACCATTTCATGAGCAGGCAGTGTATGATTTCAAAGGGGAAAATTCCATTAACTAGGCAGCAGGAGTACACTGAAGTCACTTAATCTCAGTGGGATTGTCTAATGCTCTCAGCATGGTTTAAAACCACTGCTGACGATTATGAGGCAGAGGATCGAGCAGTAATATATCCACATTCCTAGCAGTGTTATCACTTCTTTCCTCCAGAAGAGTCCCTGCTCTCCTTTAAGTCCATGTGGCTGCTTCTCAGATAAGCAGGTTCCTGTAACCCCCTGCTCCAAGACTTTGACGATTGCATGGGAGCTGGGATTGAGGATCACCTCTAGGATTAAGAATGTAAAATTATTTAGCATTAAGATTAACTTTTGGTAGTAAAAATGTGCATCCTGTACCTATATTCATTTGTAGGAAAGATATTCAGTAGGTACCACTTAATAATATCTTCAGAATGTCACCACATTTATGAAGATAAGATACAGCACTCATTAATGTATATTGACACATCATTTTGCTCGGGTCACAGATTTGCTCTGATGTAGGTTCCTGAGATCTTTTTTGTTTTTTCAGAAATGACTAAAACTTCAACATGTAAGACATATTTATTCTAGTATTTCATGAGTTTGATCATGTCATTGGAGATATTGAATGAGAATGATGTGTTTTTTTTTGTCACATACTGTACCTACTGTACATTCAGGAATCCCCATAGTATCATCATGAATCATCCTCACATTTCATGCTTCACATCAATTTGAGTAAAATATGCATTTTTCTTTTTTTGTCGTTTCTTATGAATGGGAAAATGCAAATACTGCCTTAGGTGGCGTTTTACCATATGGAATGGACTGGTAGTGCTTATATTTTGTCTATTACGTTTCTACAGTAACAATATTGTACACATTGGATAGCAATTAAGGTGCAAGCTGCAAGGTGTGTGCGTTGGAAACTGAGTTATATATATATATATATATATATATAGTTATAAGTGCTGTTGAATTCTGATTTTAACATGTTGTTGATGAATTGATTAATTTTCTATTACACTTCCTGTGAAAGTATGCTACTTGCAAGACAAGTCACAGGTTTATATTAGCGAGCTTGTTAACAGTGTGGCAGACACTCCATATAAACAGATTAAATGTAATTCTTGAAACGATGAAGCTTTCTTTGAGGACACAATTATTTAGCCTTTTTAAAAGAACACTCAGTGCCAGAGCTCTGTAACAATCCGAGGTAAAAACTGTAACTTTAATATTTTCACTATGTCTGTGGGACAGTGGGGTTTGTGCTTTCTCTGTGACACAAGCTGCATTTTCTGTCTCATTAATTTTAAGAGAGACAAAAAAAGATGGTGAGGGAACAACTTTTTATAGCTGTTATAATGGAAGGGATTCACCAGAACTAACTAATTAACTAACATTAAACATATCTTGATATATAAATATTTGTTAGTGTTGATATACTGCTGAGAAATATCACATTTCAAGAAATAACTTAAAGATGGTAACACAAGCCTGTCGTTGATTACATTACTGCTTCCTTAACCATACAGCTGCTTTACAGTAAAACTAGAATACTAGCTTTAAATAGCTGATTCCAAACAGCCACTAATGAAAACAGCTCAAGGCCGTTCCCAGACGCGTATAACCTCATGATATCTGAAAGATTTATGAGAGTGTGAAAATTCTTACAATGACTCTTTTATTATTTATTATCGTCTTTGTTCTGTGAACAACATCAACCCAGCTGGACTGTATTTCATCATAAAATGATGACTAATTTATTTATTTCTTTTTGTCTGAATTACATGACTTACAATCAAAACACAGACTGTGCTGTATGTCCAGAGTATGGTTGTGTAAATCAGAAAAGAAGCTGTCCATATGCTCGTTATAGCCCAAATGTTCTCAGGCAATGAAAGAACGAATGCGTATTAGCCATGTGCGCTTCACATTGTTATGTCTTGGTGGTGTCCTCACTTTGTTGTGGTTTTATACCAGACCCACATGTCTTGCTATAAGATCTTTTAGCTCTTTCTTAATACACACACCAATTACAAAGACAACTGTCCAGCACCTGAGACATCTCAACTCTTTATGCATAATGGTTAATAACTGCAAGCTACCAGCAAGAGCAGTTCATCATTTAGATGGTTGTTTGTGAGAACTGAAACAAACTAGTGTGAAGAATCCGGGAAGGTGAGGAGTATATACACTGATGATAAGCTCTGGTCATGAATGGGCTCTGGAGTGAGATCAAACCCAGCCCTGATTGGAAGAATCTGCTATGAGACTACAATAGTCTCTCATTGTAGGAACTCTAGTGACCCATATACAGTGGCTTCATTGTTCCTCCCATGCAGTTTTGCACATTTGCCATGTCTATGCTTGAGTTTCAGAAGTTCCCATTTGCTTAGCATCATCCTCTGGCTTTTTCTCTTTCTTCTCTGCTGTTTTCGACTTGATCTCTAGCTCCTGTTATCAGGGATTCGGCTAGTGGGCTGGAATGCAGGCTCCGGCTCACTAAAGCATGTACAGGCAGGTCGGCACTGCAAAAGTCTGCTCTTCTTTGCTCTGAATGGAGAGCAGCCTGACAAACGGATTATAATACACACAGTTTGAATGTTAGTTTGCTGCAGAATGGTTAAGGAGACACTTGGTTGAAGGACCACCAATAAGATATGGTGAGAGTGCATTGCTGGACCATAGGTAAACTTAATTTTTGCTTTAAGTAAAGTATATTGCATAGCCACTATCTATTTGTTAAAATTATTTTTTTGGTATTTGAAATTTTTACTTATTACGTACTACAAGATCCTTGTTTTCCTGTTGTTGTGTGATTCTTTTGTGACTTTGGTGGTTTGCATACATTTTTGTCTAATATGTATTATTATTATTTTTTTTTCATGTTATTATTCATCTTTCATTGTTATCTACCACATTTACAGTGACGACTAGTGATCAGTGGATTTAAGTTCAAGATGGCACTCTTATTAACCAGCTATTTCTTTTATGACATAAAAAGAAATACTGGTAATTGGTAATAATTGGTAATAATTACTACATTTAATCCATACAGCTTGAGTCTTTTACATATGAATTCACCACAAGCCTTTTTCAGGAAAGTGTTTTCTCACTGTCTCCAGATTACAGCGATCACTCTATATAGGTCATGAACAAATATAGCCATTTCTGAACCTGCCTTTGTTTTTATCTGCTTTGGTAAAAAGGAAAATCTGAGCCAGGATTGTGAGTAAGTCAGGAGGAATTCCAGGGGAGGGCGGCATGTATGTGTGGGTTTACCAGGGCTCGGTAGAGCTCAGCTGAGAACTGGAGAATGTTGATACAGTTTATATGAATGGTGAAATCTGAAGCATCCTTGTGTAAAGGTTTTTTCATTAAGCTATTAAGGAGACATCGCAGTTTTTTTTTTGGTTTGTTTTTTTAAACCCTGCTGTTAATTACGTTAAAATTGGGACAATAAAAAAATCTTACATGAAAAAACAACATTACTTACTGTAGTGTGGAGGAAATTACAGAAACTTAGCACATAATTGTCTATAAGAACACCCAAACAGGGAGCTGATGAACCGTCTTAATACGAGGAAATGTTTTACTGACAATTCATGGATGTGTCTTTTTTATCACTTTTGCTCAGTCAAAACAGAAGTGTTGCAAATTTCTCAAGGCTGTTCTTCATGTTCCACAGGATGCTCAGATATTAGGGGAAGAAACAAATAACACAGAAGACATGGACCGTGTGAACAGAAACACACCTGTTAATGGCAGACAAACTCATCAGGTGCTACAGGTGAGTCTAAGATTATATACTCCACTGCATAATCTCACAGTATAATTGTCATATGTAGATTTTTTCCCACTATATTGCTGTACTGCTGCAGACCTCAAGATGAAATGAACAATGGTGATCATAAAAGCAACTATAATATAATATTATTTGTATTCACTCATGTACTCTAAGTATAGTGTACTTTTATGTACTTGATCTTTAAACTATTAAATGTTACAGAACAATTGCATGTCTAATCCATGTATACATCATATACACAATACCAGTCAAACGTTTGGATGCTCCTCCTAATTCAATGGTCTTTCCTGATATTTATTTATTTCTAAATTGTAAAATCAATAAATCTAAACGTGTGTCCAAGCACATTAACGATACACATTAAAACAAAGCAGATTTACAGAAATCTGTATGTACTGTAGATTGAAGTCAGTGACATCTTCCTCAAATGACATTAAAAAAAAAAACAGTCTCCAAAGGGAACCAGTTCTTTTCTGAGTGTCACTAAATTGTGGAATACTACATTATTATTATCATGTATATTATAATGAACATTAATATATAATATTCTCATATAGAGAGTCAAGCATGTGTAGAGTTAAATAAACTTTAAAAAAAAAAAAGGATGAGGATGATGCCAACACAATGCATTATGTGAACATAAAGAAAATCAGTACCACATTAAAAAAAAAATTTAAGCAATGGTGCAGATTAGGATATATCACTGGTGTGTGGGAACATTACAGTTGGCATATTATTAGAGTACAACACCTTGTGCAAGAATCACTGTAACAAGAAACATGAAATAACAGGAAAGCTTCAGGACAATGATGTCACTGCAAAAGAACACGCTTCAGCTTTTCCATCACACTGTCACCATGACAACAAAAGCTCATTCAGCTTCAAATTTCCAGGTCTTTTTTTTTTTTTAGCTTATAAGGAGAAGGGAAGGTGTGAGGCTGTATCCTCACAACCCCCCTGATTCCTACTTAAATCTTATTTAACAAGCTATTGAGAATATTTTGATACAAGCTATAGCTAATATGTAGTTGTAACGATTGAAAACAGTCTAACCACTGTTCGCACGGTCCATGTCTTCTGTGTTATTTGTTTCTTGTTTCACCAAGATATTTATTCAGACTGATGTCTTTTCTTCCACAGAGCACTCCACTGGACCTAATAGAGACAGGGAAGGGGCTTAAGGTTCAAGCAGAACGTCCCCATCTGGTCAGTCTTGGGAGCGGCCGTCTCAGCACGGCCATCACATTGCTGCCCCTGCCTGAGGGTAAGTTCTACAGGATGTTATTTATAATTAATTTAAAACTGCTAACATGTACAACTCTATACCAGCATACAGGTGTAAATTCTGTTTTTGAGAGAAAAGAATATGGAGTGATATCCTCCATGGTATTTTATATTTTATAGACATACTTCTAGAAGAATGTACGCTACAGCTTGTTCTCCAGAATCCAGCAATGTAGCTTTGACCATAAATTTATCCCTGGGCAACAGCAAAAGTAAATAAATAAATAATGTATATCCTCGTTATGATGATTTTGTGAGACATTGTTAATTATCTTTGACATTACCCAGCAACCAACCCAAACCCCTCCATACTCACAGAATTAAAAAAAAAAAAAAAAAAAAATTATAATTTTACCAACATGCATTTATGCAGACACTGACATTTTAGATTTTTTGTAACATATTTGCCTCGGACAAAAACTACAGAAAAATATCTGGCATAAAAAATGCCATGTGGCTGCAGGCCTACACTGTCTGCCTCTAATAATGTCACATGCCTGTCCTGCCATGGAGGTCACATATTTTCTGCCAGTAGAGTTTTGGAGTTTATATCAGGCTGCACTATGGTACTGTTCCATGAATTATGCCTGAATTATATCAAATATTCAAATAATGATATGCAATTATCTGTGTCTGTGTACATTCCAACCTGGCAAAAATATTCTAGCAAGCAGACTAGTTACTCTAAATTACGCCTAGCTGTGAATCCATCACACAATGTCCATATACCCAGACTTATATTAAAATTACCCCCCCCTTCACCTTTCACCCTCTCCTCATCCTCCCTCCTCCAACTCGTGTCTGAAAGGCTAATAACACAACAAGTCATGATAAGCATGATAGTGTCATCACCCCATTTGTTCACAGTTCTGCAGCAAGAAAATACCTTGTAAAATACCTTCTGCTTAAAAAAAACAATTTCATACCTGTCCATCAAGTTCTCCTCCAGCTGCCTGAAACTATCAGGTCTTTTCGTACTACTCCTTTATCTGGCCGTCTATAGAAAATGCATGGAGTGTTCTGGAACATGTTCATAAGCTTTCATGTTAATATTTATTTTATTTCCATATAAGGATGGCCTGGTATGTCAGTATGATGGTGTGTCTTGAGGGAAAAAATTCAGTTCTGCTAATGTTACTCTTATGCTATATCAGAATAAAGTATTTCAAGTTGCATCATGTCCAGTAGAAATAGATGAAAAATCTATTATGTTACGTATCTTTTGTGTGACAATTGATGAATTACCTTTTATTTATTTATTTTTAACCTTTAGTTATGTAATGTAGAATAAAATAGTGACTCCTCCTAGCCTGAGGTATTCCACATGTCCTGACTTATCTAAGTGATAAACTAAAGGAGATTGAACAGCACCAGCAAGAGAAAGGAATGTGATATTTATCCTCCTTGCCAGAGTTGTATTTGTTTATCCTGGCCTGGAGATGGACTGCCATGTCCTGACTCTAGGGTTGTCATGTCTTGTAGTGAGCACTTCATGATTCATTCCTCTTAGAGAACTGGCCAACATTTTTCTTCAGTGTGGTCTTACATGAAATGAGTCCATTGTGACTAATGCTAGGTGTGGAAGTTTGTTTGCTTCAGCTTACATAGTGAGAAACTGTACATGCCATGTGAGTATGTGAAGCAAAGGACTTCATCAATTGTATTTTTGCTAAATACAGTAGCTAATAACATTTATGTACCTCAGTAAAAATTATAAAACATTTCAGATGCTTCTCTGGAATGTTTTTAACATTAGCGTCTTTGACATTATGTTTGCCATCTAATAATGTAGGTCCTGCTTAGCCAATCCTACACCAATCCTATTATATATAGATTTAAAAATCTACAAACTTTCCTGAGGTGAAATATATGTTACGTTCACATTACCAGGATTTAAATTACATTTTTACCCTAATGTGACACAAATCTGACATTTTACAATCAATTTTGTATGTTGTCCTAGATCGGAAATATATCTGATATGTGGTCATGTGGGAACGGTCAGATTGGAATGCATGCAACTCTGCACATACGTAGGGTGCTAATGTCATTAGTCATAGCAGTTTTAGCAATAGATACTAAACAAGCTAAAATGAGATGTCTGGTTTTCTCTGTTCTTCTGGACCTCAGTTAATACAGCTGACTGACTGCTTGCCATCCCTCAGAGCAAAATTCCAAGCATATTCTTGCTAAAATTTTATCCATTGTTTGAAATGAATGACTGGTCACACAAATATGAGGTGTTTTAACCCAGATGGTGTGCGCATCAGTCCACATTAGAGCCAGAATAAAAGTCACTTAAAAGTGAGAGTAATTATGAACTGTCATGACATGCAAATCTGATCTGACCAACAAAATCATAATTGTAATCGAACAATGTAGTAACAGCCATACTGTATACTCCTTTTAATGCAATCGGTATGGCCAAAAGATTGCAGACACCTGACCCATACAGCAAAGTATAGGTCATCTCTGCACAACTGTATAGTGAAGGTTTGTATTCTGTAGCATTAAGATTTCCTTGTAGTGGAAGTAAGAAAGAAGAAAGAAACCTGTTACAGCATAACAAAGCAAACTCCATGAAGACAGGGTTTAGAGTTGAAGAACCCCAATCTCAACCCCATTGAACATCTTTGGGATGAACTGGTACTCCGACTTTGTATAAGATCATCTTCCCAGGCATAAATGCCCAACCTCTTGCACACTTTAAACAAACACTTAAGCTAGCAAGCTTTTAGACATCTTTAGACAGACTGACTGCAGTAGTCTGGCTCTAATATTACCTTTGCAGGCAGACAGTCAAGGCAAGGTTAGGTAGTAGCTTAAATAAAATCTCTTCTGTATTATTTTGGTAAAGTATATTAAAATTTTTATAAAGTGGAGATGTCAAAAATATAATATCTTTATATGCTGATCAACCATAACATTACATCATTAAAAAATTAAGCCCGACATTGTGTAGGTTCCCTTTGTGCCACCACAGCTCTGACCCTCAAGATATGGACTTGTTTGTCCAGAACACCCATTGGATGCTCAATTGGATTGAGACCTGGGGAATTTGAAGGCCGGATTAACAACCTTAATAAATCTGTATTTACTTTTTTTTTCAAGAAAAATTGTTTTTTTTTGTTAATATTGTTAATTTTTCTTATCTATAGGAACGGACAGGTTAGCCTTTGCATAGGTAATAGGTATAGGTGAGCCTTGAGTGCCTATTATCCTCTCTCCAGATGGCTGTATATACTTGATGATCAATGTTAACTTTTTAAGGTTTTAATTTTATGGTTGACCAATCAATATTATTGTGCATTAAGAGTAGCGCAAAATGTACTAAATTTGGAAGTTTTGTTTGTTTAGGGACGACTACACTTGGCCATGGATCTGTGGACATCAACATCCAGGGCCCTGGAGTTGCAGCACAGCACTGTTTCATCGAAAACAAGGCTGGAATAATCACATTAAATCCCTGTGGAAATCAGTGTGCCGTGGATGGACTTCCAGTCAACAAGCCTGTACGCCTGTCTCAAGGTACGCCTAACACGATATACAGTTGCTTTCAATGTCAATCATCTCTACACAAAAATTATTCATATTATAAACTGGAAGATGTTTCACTGCTCATTGTCATCAGAATGTGAAAAGATTAGATGGACATGCTAAAATCAGACCTCAGGAAGGTGTAAATGCAGTCTGAGCATTACCATGACATTCTTAATAATGAACATTGTGGGATGTACCATATTCTGGTAAAATTTGCATATTATTATATTATATTATATTACATTAATGCAAGGTAATATGTGTAATGCTCATATTCAAATAACAAATGAAAAAAGACTTTAGCCAAGCTACAATCAAACTTTAAATTGAAACCTGATATTGTCGGTTTAATTTTTCATCAAGCAATAAAGCATAAGGAAAATCCATTCAGAACAAGCACTTTTTTCTGGAGTGGATTGATCTGTCTAACCACAAGCCTTCAGAGAAACTAGGGATGTGCTATTTGAAGATTAAAAGCCTGAAGGTCATTCTAGTCAGTAAAGTAAGGATCGATTGTCATGACATTCTTGAGAAGAGTCTGGTAGAAATATCCGAGAATTTTAGAAATTTAATTGTTGCTGTAAAATTTTTATGTTCTCAGGCTAAAAATTAAGTCTATTAAATAGACTTTCTGATCTTTTTAATCCCAAATTATGAAAATTATAAAAAAATTATAAAAATCATCTTTGTGAACTTAAATAAGTTGTAGTAAAGAGATTTATAGAGACATAAACATATACTTTATATGTGTGTTTGGATAATTGTGCAGGCTCATAGTGAAATTTAATTTCTTACAATTCACAAGGAAATTTGCAAATTGTAAAATTTTATGCAAAGAATTTATTTATCTGTATAAGTTCAAATACATGCTCGGCGAAAACAGCTGGATTATTTGCGTTTACACTTACATTTTGTTGATCTACAGTGTATGACACAAGTATATAAGTATATTAGAAACATGAAAGCGTTTGAACTTTATTTAAACAGGTCATTTGCTTTTTTTGCTTAGAATGTAAGCTTTATGCACATAAGACAATAAAAGTTTTACGTAAAATTTTGCCAACCACAACAAAACTACCCGGATGTTGAGGAAACGTGGGTAGGTCGACACTCCGCGCATGCGCGTTGCTACAATGGAACTCCGTCGGTCAGTAACAGTGGGCGGGGTTCAGGCTGAAATTCCGCTGCTGAAAGACTCTTTAACTCAGTGGGAGTGGAAACAGTCGTCCTCCTTTTAGTGACGAGGAGAGGAGTTTGCTCAACTGCCGGAGACAGCAGCTGTTCATCTCTTACCACCTATGTCTTTACACAATGCTGTAGACATACACAGCATCTGGCCAGATAAAATTGTACAGATTTTCACAATCAAAGCAGCAGCTTTTATTACTGTCACTGGATAACGTCGTTTAAGACGTCCTAAGACTGCCATGGTCCTATCTCGAAACCCTGAAGATTCCTGAAGCTTTGCCCTCGTTAGACAAGGAGCTGGGGAGAATGTCGAACCGCTAACAAAGGATTACCTCAGGGCAGGAGAAGAGAAAGCAGATCCACCCGGCGTCACTTGACTGCACTGCACTGTACTGCACTCTCCTACCGGGGAAACGTGGCTTGTTTTTTAAAGGGCCCGGCTGCATTGATTTACTGCCCGCTGGAGATCATGTGGATTTAGAAGTAAGTGTGCATGAAGTGAAATTTAGACATGTATTCACGCTTGGATGGGTTTCAGACTCGTCTTTCACGATCCTTTATCGAACAGTGCTGAATTAATTACCTAGAGTTTTCCGACTGATACCTGCACGTGCATTATGTCACTGTTAACATACAGAATCGACCCCGCGTCTCTGGATCACGTGATAACGATCAAAGCATGATTATAGAGTGACAATTTCACCTTAAACAAACTATAGTGTTTTCAAATATCAAGTGCTTTTTAGTCAGATTATATGGATGATTTGTGACCTTGACGAATGCAACAGAATTCATTTTGTATAATTTCTAGATGTAACACAGTGTGTAGTTAATTCTTTCAACTTTGTTTTTAATAAATAAATAATGAATGTTTATTTTGTGCTACAGACAACAGGCATCCAGTGCTGCAGCTTTATACTGTAACTAGAATGCAGAATTAATTACTACACTGTTTAATTCATATTTTATATATAATATATTAACTAATTATATAAAGTGTTGAGTTTTTATTCAGGAGTCTTCATTATTACACTTAAAAAAAAAATCAAGATTATCCATGATGCATGACATCAATCTTAGAATAACATTGCCTGAAAGGGTGATTATAAATCTGGTCCTTGCTGGTCTCTATGGCAGAGTGAACGGTCACTTTAGCATGCTCATGAGTGCTTGTATACTGTTACACTGCTATTCCTGGTCAATGTAAGCCACTAACTCCTGTTAACTCCTTGAGGTACAGTTCCATAACTTTTCACACATACTATTTTTGTAATTAATGGGTCTACGTATTTGAGACTAAATCTGAGTTGGGATCACTGGGGGCTGTTTTTTTTTTTTTTTCTTCTTTTCAGTGGGGGCATCATTTGTACCATTGTCATCTTATCTGCACTTCTGAACTTTTCCACCCATTTTTGACTTTAGTATGTGGTAGCTACAGAGACCAGTAATCCAACTTGTAGCCAAATCCTGTGTTTAACCATTGTCTTTGTCCTCTATGGTAGTGTCACCATATTTTGACCTGACCTCAGAGTTCACTGTGTGTGTGTGTGTGTACAAGCTTTGAGACTTCATGTGGTCTTAAACATAACATTGTGGCCTCATTTACAAAAGCCATCGCATCAAACATAAGGTTTCTAGCTGTGTTTGAATGTGTTATTTAACTGTTGAGGTGAATGTTTCATATTAGACATTAAAATAGTAGAACTGAACAAGCCCATTATGTTTTGTTTCCAAAATATGATTCTTTTGTGTAAATACTTTAGAGTGCCATGACCAAAGACATCCAATGTTCTAATCTATTGCCCTTTTTTTTAATAATGTGCAAGTCATCATGAAGATACAACAAATATGTACGTTACTCACTCACGCGCTCACTCATTATTAGGGCTGTAGCTATCAAATATTTTAGTAATCGAGTATTCTCCCAAAAAATTGATTAATTGAGTAATCCATTAAAATGTACTGTTGCTTAATTAATCAGCAATGTAAAATATATGAGAAACAAAGATTATTTGGTTTTCGTTTTAGAAAAATCAACTTTTGTTTTTGAAATGCTTACGGCACTTTATCAAAAATAAATATTGTCATTATTCACAATACAAAGAATAGCTTATAGTTGACTGAGATGAATTAAGTGCACTACAGTGCCATACATTCTTATTTTAAAGCCTTTTTTCAGATGCAAAAACTAAAAAAAAAGGTATTACAAATGACTAAGTGTCAGAAAAACTAAGGCACACATTAAAATTTTAATTTCACACAAATTTTAATATCATTCTATCGTTCCCTTCTATTTTGCAGCAACAGAACGCTCCCTCAAATCAATACACAGCTAACTGTTTCTCCTTCCGGTTTGTGGGTGACGTAAGCCCTTCTTCTTCGTCTGTGTTTACTGGCGGCTTGCATCTGGAAGCGCGCTGTGTCACGCTAAACAAATAATTGTGCAAAAACCGGAGTACTCGGAGGAAGCCCACTAAGCATGGGGAGAACATGCAAACTGACCTTTATTTCTCTATATAATCCCCTGCTGCACCAATACACTTATCTTAGTGGTTCACTAGTGCTTGAGTACCAGCACAGTAGAAAGTTTTCTTGGTACACCGAAGCTATGATTGGACTACCTGCTTCATGGCTGAAATTCTAGCCTCACAGAAACTCCTTTAAAGGCCCAAACATGTGAAAATGGCTTGGAGTGAGGTCTGGGATGTGGCAATAACTCCCAGCCGAGTTCCTGTACTGTTCCTGTAAGTAGTGTTATCCATTGATGTTCAAGAATCAGGTGTTCCACTCGAACACTCTTCACAGGAACGTTTACAGTGGGCTCTGAGCCACATCGGGCCAGGATCATTATTTGCGGATGTAAGGCCTTCTTGAAAATGTTTGCACCAGTACTGTGCTTGAATTCCTCTGTACATGTTGATCGGTTTTACTCTTCATCCAGAAGAAATTCCATTACAAGTCCTGGTTTGACTTGAACACCCCTCGTATATAACAAAAAGCTGTTTCATTATGACTAGAAGAGTTAAGTATGTGGTCTGACTTGAAAACGTCTGAAGTTTGATTTCCTTTTGAAGTATTTGCTGGCTGGTTCGCATCCTTTTGACTCACCACTTGATGAAATCGAATTACAAAATGGCTTTTAGTCATACTTTGTCAGAACGTCATCCCCCATTGAAGAATGTTGCATTGCAGAGGAATTCAGTCATTCAAGTCATTGAACAGAGATGAGAAAATGCGTCATTTTTCTTGCGCACCATGTGCAGAACCGTGACAGATCTTGAATGATTGCATATAGAATATTGATGAAATGAAGATGATTTCCTTTCTCATAATCAGGGAACCAGGTTTTGAATTGTTCTGTAAACCAGGAAACCTGTAGTGATGGTTCTTCATATGGTATTTCAGAACTGTACAGAATTATGTTTGCTTTAATTGGGTAAAGAAAGAGGGTGTGTGTGTGTGTGTGTGTGTGTGTGTGTGTGTGTGTGTGTGTGTGTGTGTGTGTGTGTGTGTGTGTGTGTGT
>JAOVVA010000052.1:10560411-10579376 GCA_028565275.1 Leiocassis micropogon | reverse complement strand
AAACATGCAAAAGAATAAGAAATCAGGAAGGGGGCAAATAGTTTTTCACACCACTGTATATATATATATATATATATTTTTAATATATATATAGTATTTGACACATCAGAAATCATATGTTTGTTTTTAAATTCTTGAGCTAAATGGTCTAGTGCTTGCACTGAATTATTTTGCTGTGCTATTAGCAAAGCTTTAGCAAGTGAAGGGTTTACCTTTAAAGGTTAGGTCACAAAGGTTAGGTGACCTAAATGTTTAAAGCACTATACAAATAAAATTAAATGGAAGTAAATAGGCGCATTTACATGAACCCTAATATTCCATTAATGATCTGGAAAAATAGCCTGATTGGAAATGAAATGCATCATGCAAGCACATCTCCGATGGAGCGGTCTGACCCATGCGGAATGAATAAGAGGGGTGGTGTGAACCTTTGATAATCCATTCAGTGGGTAAATATTAGCTGTGTAAACACTTGAATTGATCATCTCTCTATTGTTGGAATAAATCTATTCTGGGCATTTTTGTCACACATGGCGTAACATTAGATGACGAGTTTCAAGGAATTTTTTCTTCTATTCCCGATCGATAAACTCCATGAGAACAAACCTCTCCCCTTCTTCTTCACTGTGGATTTACATTTACTTAGTCTTTGGTTTAGGAAAGGGAACTGATTGGCTCACCATTTCACGTCTAACCAATCAAATATGAAACTGGATTCTTTCTTCGCAGAAGGAGGGATTTATCTGAAAAGCCTAACCTTAAAGGTGGAGAAAATAGTATCCTTCCTTTTCTTTTTCTTCTTCTTCTGTTACGTCTGGAGGTTTCTGCATTTCAAGTAGAGTGCATAGTAGGAGGAACAAATTAAAATCAATTGCTTCTTATCAGATCAGTTTCGGTCTTAGCGGCTAAGTTGGGATCTTTCAATCAGATTAAAGAAATATTGTCCATGTAAACTGGGCTAATTTAAGACTTGTAAACAAATTATACTGATTTTGAAAGCTAAGAAGGTTTGGTCTACTTAGATCACTGTTTATCCAGTGCATAAATATTAAAATGGCTGCGCAGTAGTCGTTTGTGGTAGCATTTTTGTTGCTCGTTTGTTTTCCCCATTTGTCATGTATCCAGTGCATCTGGCACTTGGAGAGGGTTAAAGCAGATGCATACATGCTTCCTCCTATGAAGCCAGCCTCTGCATCTCTGGAGCTGCTCCTCATGTTATGTCTGTCACAGCAGATAGCTGGAGGAAAGTAATGTCTGCACGCTTGCACATGCACGAGCTTACAGATGCGTGTGATAGCTTGACAGGCATGGGGAATCCTATCCTTTCTACACAGAGAGCATTCTGATTTTCTTCTCTATAATACTTCTACAGCATTGTGGGAGATCGCTTTTCTGTTGCAGCACTGGGGAACTCTATTTTTGTTTTCCACTAAATCATAAGTATTGGCATACTACTACTTCTCGTGCACAATTAATGCTATGCCTTGTACTTAATAGAATCAAGATAGAAGTTATGAAGTAATCAGGTGACATCACACAGATTCCACTATGATTTCCACTATTTACAATGTGATGGCAAAGTGAATCATGAGAAAGGAGTGAGAATTTACTTTCACTGCTCGGATTCAGGTCTTTGATAGCACACTGAGTTTTGGAGTGTGTGCTGTTGGGGGTTAGAGGAGAAGGAGGAGGAGGGGAAATGGTGGGCTCTGTTTGTTCATCTGTTAGAACATGTGTGTGAGTTTGGTCAAGAGCAGGTAGGGTTTTAAAGACCCCACCTCCATGAGAGAAGGCCTCCATGGTGTGAGAACTACGGCCACTTTAAAGCAAGCACAATGAGGGTAAGTGGGTACTTTTGTGTAAGTGGGTTTTGTGTCTTTTTGTAAAAGTGAGTGAAGAAACAAGGATATTTTGTGAGTCTTGTCACTTTCCTTTTTCTAAAAACAAACCGTTTGTTCGATGTAATTATCTATAATGACGTTTACTTGTTCAGAAAGAACTTTCCGTTTGATCTCACAGATGCCTTCGGTTAACCTCTTGTAATTCACATGGGTTAGAACCATGCCTCGTTATAAGAATGTTGAAACAACTCCAGGAGTGCACAGGTTGCCTTAGAACACCATTTATCTCCCTGAGCGAAAGCCACCGTATCAGAGACTCAGCAGGCCGAGTTGGAGATAAAACGTGTTCCGCAGCCTGCATGGCGATTTAGAAAGGTTTTACGACCTGAGCTTTCTTCAGCTCCCGTTGCCCGAAGAAGCATGCGACCTGCATTCTGTGGGAAGCTTATTCAACTTTATTGATGGTTCACATAGAAGGAAGAAGCTGCGTTTTCTCAGACTGGACTAGACACATTCAGGCGGTACTTGAGTGCGCGATCACTCTAGTCTCAGAATGTTTTTGTTTAATTACGCCGAATGTTTCTCTGTTTGGCGAGAAGGCTGGATGTTGTTCTACTTACACAGGGACAGATGTGTTTAGTCGAGAAAACTTGCCGGTTGATTTTATATCCTGCTTAATTTAGTCTGAAACAAAGTAATGCATTCCAAACAGGCTTCAAAACAGAGGGATTACAGGATACGACGGTTTGGCATTCAGACGTGTAATTTTCTCAGAAAGACATCTGTGTCAGATTCAAGGAAGACATGTTTCTTTGATGCAGGGGAAAAAAATTCGAAGCGCTTATTCCTCCAGAAAGAAGGCGTCAGATTCAGTACACTCACACTAAACGGAAAAGACAGTTTATAAGAAAAGTTTAAGCTGAAAAATTTTAAAGTTGAAAAATGATCTCAAAATAAAATAAAAGCTTTGTATATGTTTTTAAACTCTTCATGCAACTGCAAAACCCAGCCTCAGGATAATGTCCTCCTGACAGCTCGTGTAGTGTCGGGGGTGTTGGAGCTGAGAGCTCTGTAGCCGTAGGGCTTGTGGGATGCAGATTACAGGTTAGACTAATGGAGGGTTTGGAGTAGCTTCATCACCCAAGATCACAGTGTAGCACGAGCTCAACCAGGCTTTGTGGCACATTATAATATTACACAAAGAAAGAACTGAGATCAAGCACTTCCAACACCAAATATTTATCTTCTTTTCATCATAATTTTACCTTTGTAGATTAACCGAGTACAGTATGGTTATTATTATGCATGTGGAATGTTGTAGGGGAAAGTATATAGATGTATAGATATATATAGATGCAAAGTCTTGAGTCATTTCTTTATATTTTGCTTCCAGGGAGCCAGACTTTCTTGTATATTTCTTGTGTAATCTTGAGGAATAGTTCTCCAGGCTTCCTGAAGGACTTTTTGTCTCTCATTTTCAGCCTAGTTCCTGTACCTGAACAGTTTCAGAGTATGTGCTTTGTTTGTTAAGCCACACAGTGTACAATGAATCATTTAAGCATAAAAACATCTGATCATCTAACTCTCACTGGCATAAACCAGTGGGAAACAGATGCGGATGATGACTGGTGATTAGTATACTGGTGATGCTGAATGCCGATGAGAGGAGGAATGAGTTTGCTGCTGAGGTTGATAAAATTATCTATCTTTATTTATAATTTTTATGTATCTTTACACACTTTGCAGCCTGTCACAGTAAAACATTTGTTTCCATTTCTTTAATTGAAGTCAGAAGATGAAAGTAGATGAAACTAGATGACCTAATAATAATAATAATTCAATTCAATTCAATTTTATTTATATAGCGCTTTTAACAATGGTCATTGTCTCAAAGCAGCTTCACAAAAATGATAATAATAATAATAATAATAATAATAATAATAATTTGAGCTGTCTTAACAATTCAGCTTCGATTAGTGTGTGCCAGTTCATGTGTGAAAATGATTTCTCATGCTCCCAAATTTTCAATTGCAGTCTTGGAGTATACCCAGGCAATCAGGGAAGAAAAACTTCATAGATTTGAGAACCTTCTCATTAAGGTTGTCAGCTGACTTTATTTTATTACCACATAAAGTTGCTGAACATAGACCTGACCAACTGAAACAACCCCAGATCATAACACTGCCTTCAGAGGCTGGTACAGTGGGCACTGTGCATGATGGATGTATTTGCTTCTTACCCTGATGCACCCATCACTCTGAAATAGTCATTCTGGACTCGGACCACATGATCTTTTCCCATTGCTACAAAGTCCAATCTTTATGCTCCCCAGCAACCTAAAGCCTTTTTCCTGTTAGTTTTACTAAGTGTAAAGTATTGCAGTGTTCCTTCCCTTCAAGGTGGGCCTGAGAGACCCAGAGAGACAGCTGTCCTACTGAGCTGAGACTGTATTCAGAGCCAGAGCAGTTGGAGATCGGAGCCATACAGCTCTGTTGGCACATGAGAAGTGTGTTTGTCAGCACTGAAGAAGGAAACACGCTGCTCAGTTTACTGCCGGTTATCTCTCGGTGTCTCATTTCAGTGTTATGGGCTGAAGGGTCTGATAAGAGTAGATATATACAGCATCATTTCCGTTTCATTCTGCCCCTGCCCTATTGGTGTCTGTGCCTGCTCTTACTCATAATCCAGGCCCAGAGGAAATTAAACTGTTTCTTTGCTCTGAAACGAATTTTCCGTTAGAAGACACGAAAGTCACTGATGTTTTGCCAGATGTGTCCCTTTACAGAGTTCATTGGTTGCTCCTCTTGTCACTTATGCATCTATGGATGTGTGAGAATGGAATGGAAAAGATGGTGGATTGTCCTGTTATGTTAGCGGTGTCTGCAGTCTTATCCACAATATGCCAGTGTGGCTTCAGATGTTTGTTCCAACCCAGCAGGAGTTGCACCTTCTACTGCTTGTTTAATCAGTTCATCTTGGTCTTCAATCAGCTATCAAGTCTGCCTGGAATGAAAGCCTGCAGACAAACTGGCCCTTTGTAGATAAGATTGAACTTGTGCTATACTATGAGAGGCATGTGGGTCCACTTGTCTCCTTCACAGTAATTCAGTACACTGCAATACAGAACAAAAAGTTATATACTTTGGTTCTAATTAGGGTGGTCTTCCAGAATGACTCCTGCATCATCAGGTCCCAAATGGTTCTCGGAATGGTGATATTTGTGCACAAATGATGTGAATTAAATGCTTTGCTTTGGGAATTTTTGACCAACTCATTAGATGCTCTCCATCATCATCAGAACTTGAGCTGTGTGATTAAAATTGATTAAACCAGTTATCAGTTGGTTGTTGGTTGGTTCAATTAAAGTAATTGACTAATCAGTTTTCAATGCATTCACATCTACTCGCATTTTGTACTGCTTCTTCTTATTTTATGGGCAGTTGGTGCGTTACCGCCACCTACTGGACCGGATATTTATGGATTTATCACATTTAAACAATCAACAGCACATGTTTAGCAGAGTTTCATGGTTTATTAGATACTTTAAGAATGGTTTTTAATACTTCTAAACATAGAAAATAAAGTTACAGTTACGATTCGATTCATGCTGCTGAATCGAATCGAACTGATGAGCACAGTCCCTAAAAATCTAATCAAATTGACCAACAGCTCTAATTTAAATACAGTGTAAGTTGATTTAAAAGACGCCTTTTTAAAAAAAGCTATATCTGTTAAAAATTTTAAAGACTTCTCAAAGTAATCTTAAGTCATCTCTGTTATAACTGTACCAAATGTCATGTACTGCTGCCCTCATGAAAGCTTTCACTCCTGCACTGAGTGTCGCTTATGTTTTGTTCCTTTTTCTTCCCAGGAACGGCAGCGACTAGAGACCATTCTGCACCTCTGTGCTGAATACAATAAGAACGATGGGCCGAACGTGATGGGCGTGTCAAGACCCACCATGACACAGATGCAGCGGGAGAGTGACGAGGAGAATCTGAGAGAGGAGTGTAGCAGCACAGAGAGCACACACCAGAACATGAGGACACCACACAACCTACAAAATGGAAATCACAACTCACAGGTCACAACTTTTCCTTCACCCACATTTTTTTTAAATGTGTGTGTATGCATTAAAAAATTGGTGTTTGGTAAAAACAGAAAAAAAAATCATGACAGAGCATGGCTTACACGAAAAAAGTAAAGTAGACTATGAAGACCGAACTTTCAAAGATGAATGGACAGATATTTTTATTCTTTCTTTAGAAAGTTTAAAACCAGTTTGTCACATACTGTATGTTCCTAAACCATGGTCATAATAAAAAGCGGTTATGTGAAGCGCCAGCATGAGATAAAACACGGGTCGGGTCGTAAGAGCAAACGTATTCACAGCAGTCCGAGGTGAGGGCGTGTAAAATCCCCAAACTATATAACCGAGTAACCAGAGTCCTTTCGGATTCATTTATAGCCCAGTAGCATACAAGTGAAGATTTACTACAGATTGATTAAAAACTGTTGTTCATACTCCATACAAATGCAAGGAAATGTACACAGCCATCAAAATTCAACCTATCCATGTTTATAATATGCCGTAGTTGAAGAAAATTGACAATAAATATTACTGAAATGTTATGGAAATTTTTAAATGCTTATTTTTTTAATAAACTTGCAAAGACGTCTTGTATAGAGATCTGAATCTGAATACAAACATGAAATTCGGACCTCAAGTTTGAGAAAATATTATCCGTACTTTATTAAATTTTTAATTCTCTACGTCTGCTGTAGTCTTTATTTTTTCTTAAGCCTCTGCAATGATCTATTAATTAAAGAAGACACAAGTACTATTTTATCTGATTAGAGTTACATGTAATGTTGTGGAACGTCCATGAAGCTTAGGCCTTGTCCACTCGGAGTGTACAGGTTTTTTTTTTCTATGCTTTGACCTCTCGTCCACACGCAAACTCCTTTTTAGGTCATGGAAAATGGATCTTTTGGCAAACTCCTTCCTGGCCAGATGAAGATATTTAGATTTTGTGTTTTCATTGTTGATGTGTGGACAGAAAAAAATGTGCCTCAGTATGATGTTCTCTGTGATGACTTTTTTCAGGCTTCTGATCAGCTTTATGGTTAGACTATCACTACCTGTTCACTTAGACATTGATTAGACATTTTATGTTTTCATGTGGACAATAACTCATGTTTTTACGACAGCCCCTATATGTTTGGACAGGACTTTAGTTATTTCAACATGTTCCCGGTTATCACTTATGTTACAGCAGCTATAAATGGCTGTTTATTTGCCAGAAAGTCCGAAAAATGTAATTTGTCATACTATATAAATTTTTTTATTTAATAATTTTTTTTATTTTATTTTTTATTTAATTATTTGCTCCTACCTGTTATGCTGCCTACCAGTGTGTGAACATTTCATAGCACACCACCTCTAGGATTATAGAGGAACTGCTACATTTTACTACCTCAAATGCAAATTTATAAAAAAAAATAATTTTTTTAATCTATTTTGAAGTCAAACATGAATTGCCACACAAAAGAATACATACATAACGTTTCTATTCCCTATCTTTAATTATTACTACCTGCTACAAATCACTGATACTAGGACTGCTTTCATAAGTGTTAAATAAATCTTCTCCTCACAGGAAATTGAAATCGAAAAACAATTATGCATGTTTTTTTTGTTTGTTTATGATACAGGTCCCTGTGAATGAGCTGTCACTTTTCCAAATGAAAACACATTACAATGAGCACATGATAAGAAACCTGTTATTTCGATTATATGCAGCCCTGTTGTCTGCACTTTTGGAAAATTAATCACCCCCGTCTAAGATTTGAGAATGGACCAGATCTTGGCGATAAGACTAACCGCACAATGGTTTCTCTGCTAAATACTTTAATAGGATTACTTGAATGCTGTTATGTTTTTTTGCTTGACACAGTATAGGTTAAAAGTGTCCTGAAGACCTACATGTGTGTGTATTGTGTGTGTAGCTGGAGGAGATGTCAGGAAGTGGAACTAGGCTGGAGCTGAATTATCTGGAGGAGGAACGGGTGCGAGTGCTGGCGAGGGTCGATGAGCTGAAGGCTCGGCTCACGGAGCTGGAACAACAGCTACAGGAGAACAAACAGGAGGTGGGAGAGAGACAGAGGCTCAGAAACACTTGAAACACACGACGCACGTACAAACGCACAGAATGTCGGATAAATGAGGTTTATGTACACAAAGGAAATCCTTACATAAAGATGAGAGTTGAGAAGAGGGGAATGCGAACCCTAGCTGGTGTGTGTGTGTGTGTAGGCGGAGATGGAAAGGGCCTTGCTGCAGGGTGAGAGGCAGGCGGAGTTGAGCCAGATCGAGACCGAGACTGACATCATCACCCAGCTGCAGCAAAAAGCCAGCGAACTGGAGAGCGCCATCCAGAGGGAAAAGGACAAGGTAGAAGCTTTTATTATAAACACACGCACACACACACAATATACCTTAGTGAAGATGCAAAATACTGAACAGTAACAAAAACTGCAGGAAAAGTATCTTATTGGCTCTTGGTTAGTTCAGTGTTTTGGGGTCATTGGAGTCATGTGACTGTTCTGTTTCTCAAGAAGAGTGTGTGGGTGTGTGCAGGTGTGTATGCATGTGTGCACGCATATTTAGATGGGGGTGTGTTAGTGGGTTTGTGCAGGTGTGCATGTATGTGTGTCAGAGAGGGAGAGAGATGCAGAGTTGTCTCTCTGGACAAAACAGTTTTCAAAGGTTTTTGACATGATTTAAGCTTATTAAGATCTTTAGCCATCCACTGATTTAAAAAACAAACAAACAAACAAAAAAAACGACCGGTGCCACTTTCCCAAAAGAAACAACTTTCCTATTTTATGAAATCATTTTGAAGGAGCTTTTTTTTTCCTGTAATTTGAATTTTGCTTGAATGGCATCACAGAAATGTTAGAAATACACCCACATTTATTGGATTTTCATCAGGTCATCTACTTGGCTTCACTAACCAAACTCGATTAACCTCTAATCGTCTTGGTGCATCCCTCTGCTTATGTTTCTTTTTATCTTCCTGTCTGTTTGTCTCTTATTGGCTCTTTCGCTCAGACTTGGGGATCAGCTCATGGATTCACAGAAAACAGTCTGAGTGCACAGATGGCAGATGAGCTGAGATTTGCTGAGGGTTCTGGGGGATCTGGTCTGGGAATTTCTTCCCGTTTTTTGTGCGTGTGTGTTTGATGGGGTTTGGTTACTTGGTGAGAGAGGGGGTGGGGAATTTTGGAAAGGTCACATGCTCTATTTTTGCACACCCCAAGCAAAATGTTGCATAACTAGAATCTGATGCATTACATTATTAACAGCAAAAAAAAACATTTAAAACAATATTACCATCATTTAAAAGATGTAAAAAGAAATATGGAGGCTCCTGATTATGAACAAAAAAGCGGTCACCTCGTTCTCAGCAGAGCGGGAGATGAAATCCTCATGATGGCAATGCCACAGCCATCTATGTCCACAGCGCAAGAGGGAAACATTGCCCATGCAGTCTGGGTGGGAGGGATAATGTTGTCCTCTATATTGAAAGCTGCTGGGTAGAATTTAGGATGTGGCTTAATTTGCGAGAAAATGGAAAGGATAACAAAAAAAAAAACTAAAATATTAAGGGTGTTCAAACTGGGATTTCTGATTAAATTTCTTGTGAATGAAGACGTAAAAAAAATTGACATTTCTAAGACTTCAGTCACAATATGATGAGCCCCTTAGCCCCAGTAAAACATTTGAATGGTGCAAATGTTTCAATAAAGGCTGTACGCCATAAATGACTAGACGGCCGAGATGGACTGGATTCTCGTGAACATTCGGCATGTGTAATGGCTGTTCAATAGATAACTTGTGGAAGAGACACATTTGTCTCTGGGAGCTGTACACACCATTATTTACACACCACTTGGACGTTACAGGGACTCGGCAAGGAGATATTGCCGACTGATCCACCGTGCAGTTCCGACCTCGCTCCAAGCTATGGAGTTCCTGGGAGGCCAGTGTGTCAGACATGAAGTCGGATGAGTCCGATCATGGGTCTGGTGTGCTGTGAAAATGCTGGGATAAGTGCATGCTGGAGTGTAGCAAGGGATTATATAGAGAAATAAAGGGATTTTTTTTTACTCTTATTACTGTGTTCTATTAATCTGTACAATCAAAAGTCCTGGTTTGACTCAAACAACCCTCATACATACATAAAAACTGTTTATTTCTTTAACAAATAAATCAGAAATTTATTTTAAATAGTATTTTTGTTTAGTCTACTTGACTAAACTATCTAGCCTTTTTGCCTTTTAAGTTATGATTATGGGAAGAAGATTTCATGTAACAGTAAATGTAAACAGTCAGGCTTTAAATAATTTCTTTCCTGCATGATCTGGAGCTCCCTTGATACTCGATCCCTGTATATGTATTAAGAGGATTTACAGCAGCCAGTAGTATAATTAAATTTTGGATTCAATTATAAATCATTCAGAAATTTTTTTTGCCGTTATGCGCTAGCTAATAATTTAGTGATGGATTGCCGTTTCTGTACGGATTCTTCAGCAAAGCCACAAAAATCTAAACAATGAACTTGAGTTGACTGTAGTTTATTAGATTTATCTGAAATGTATGAAACGCACTATATACTGTCAAATGAGAGGTGCTTTTCAGTGTTTTAACTGAATCACCTGAAAGAATAGAATTCAGCTGTCTATCATTTCACTTAAATAAAGAGTCAAAATAAGCCAAATCCTGATTGTGTCCTGAAATGTTTTACAGATTTGAAAATGGATAAAGTATATGTCTATAAAAACTTTTAAAGGCTACGTTCATATAATAAACCAAATTGTTCAGTGCAGTTTTTTTTTGTTCAGGCTGGATTTACATGTCATGATATCAATTACTATTGACTTTTATCAAACTCTACTGTGGACGTGTCTGTCCCTTGAAATGGCATGCAGTGAATACACACACTGATAAGTCTTTGCTTGTTCCATATAGCTTAAAACACGCTGTATTTGTGTGACTGCTTTTTGAAGCAGAGGTGAAGGCCTTTGATACACTCTCATGTTGTACTGTCTTGCTAACTAGGAAATGTATTCTATATTCCCCACATTTTGAGTTTATTTAATAATATGGTTGCTGTAATAAATGTGAAAAGTCACGTCTCTCGGTTCTTCAGCCAATCCCAGTCTGTTGTTTCTTCTAACCTCGGACGCTTGTGCATGGCGTGGATTTGAGCAGTGTGTTTTCTCTCTCCCTCCCCTCCTCCCCTCCTCCCCCCCCTCTATCTCTCTCTCCTTCCCATGGATGGTGTGTTCTCTTTCTAGGAGAGGGCGAATGTTGACAGGCAGCGGGAAGCCCTGGAGAGGCTTCAGGACGGCTACAATGAGCTGAAGAGCCAGCTGCATAACTGCCCTGAGTCTCTAAGGGAGCAGTTGCAGGAGCAACTCAAAAGGGTCAGTCTCGTCCTGGCGGTTTCATTTCAGGACCATCAGAAACTTTGCCTGACTCCAGTCATAGCGTCTCAGAACCTTGCACACACAAACCACAGCACCATGTCACTATGGGCCAGTAGATTATGCATGATGCTTAAGCAGAAAGACATGATATGACATGATTAAGCTTGTATGCAAGTTATATATAATGAAAGCAAACACGATGCCATTTTGTTTTCCAAAACATATCATGCAGGTTGCTATTGGCTTGGAATTTTTTTTTCTTGTTGTTAAACTATTCCTTTACTGTCTGGTGGTATCCTCTCGTCATTCCTACATTTACCTCATTTTGCCTATATGGATAGAGAGGTGTGTCAAAGGGTGTCTAAGGGCTATGTGGTGAATTCTGGGTAAAAAAAAAAATCAGCTGTTCTTTATAGCTGCGCATGTCTGTCTGATTGATTTTTGCTGATTCTCTGGTTCTGTGTGCATGCTTGTTTTTCCTGTATCACATTTTAACTCCTAACGTTTTACTAATGTATTAATGTAGAGATTAATAGTGATTTCCTCGATCAGTGTGCATTCTCTGTCTGCTTTATGCTTTCATTAATATTGGCATTATGACGGAAAAAAAAGACATGATCGTTTATACACTGTTGTTTAATATTTCAGTAGGCTCAGCAGTCTTTTCACCCGTAACTTTTCCTTGTTTCGGTCGTTTGTAGTAGACCATGCTCTGTTCGAGATGGATTTTCACTACTGGATGGCATTACCAACAGAACAGCCCTGCAGGCTGCTCTGAGAAATCAACACTGACACAAACTTTCAGCCCTCAGGCTTGCCCATGTCAAAAAGAGTTTGATTATAGCACAGTGAGGGCTGACCGATGATCTTCTGTGAAAGCATGAGTCAGGTTCACTATAGGTCAAGTAAAGACGAGACCAACTTCAAAATATTAGCAAAAAAAAGAAAAAAAAATCAACATGATGTTCTTTGACTACTGTCTTGAATTTACTCTTAAAGGCATTATATAGCACTTGGGTACACAATAAGCTCACACCACTGCAAGTATTTCACATACTGTTCAAGGACTGAAATGCTAAAGCCCAGCAGTGTGTCATGCTTGGTGCGCAGCAGCTGTGGTCTTGCGCTTATCAGCTGAGGACCATGACTGGAGCTGCCTGCCCGATGCTGCTCACTGACCCTGTAGTTAATGTTTGTGTGCATGTGTGTGTGTCTGCACACTACAGGAAGCAGAGACCCTGGAGGCTGAGACAAAGCAGTTCGAGGACCTGGAATTCCAGCAGCTGGAGAAGGAGAGCAGTCTGGAAGAGGAGCGGGAGACTATTTCCCAGCAGCTCCTGCAGGAAAAGGCGCAGTACCAAAGCAGTGTGGTGAAGAGAAAAGTACGCAGGGTTTTATTTTTGCTTTTATTTTTGTTGATCCTGCTCTAAATTCAGTGTCGTGTTTATAAAAAATATATATTTTAGCTTACTTGAAACTGTTATAAAAAATAACAACTGTAAGCTTAAAGTTCGTAAATACAAGGTATGTTCAAGTCAAACAGGGACTTGATTGTGCAGAATAACAATACAGTTATGAAAGTAAAAACTTTATCAAATTTTTTTTTTTTTGTACTATGTACTATATCCAAGTTTAGATTTTGCTGTCTCTGGCATATGATACAGCCACTGTAAGAAATCCTAAATATATATAGCAAATGCTTTTATGAACTTCTTAATATTGCCAATGCACTCTTCTTCAGCCGTTTAAATAGTTTGTCCACCTGGTCGCATCTTTATAAGCAATTTCTCTCTTGCTGCTTTTAAGAGTAACCAGACGTGGTGCACTTTTGCCTTGACTTCCAACCGCAAATAACTCTAACGCTGTAGTGTTTAAAACGATATACAGTAGAAAATGTTAAATAATCTCACCATGTCAAGTCACCAAACAAGTACCAAGTTCCGTTAGCTTTTTCGGATAACTGAGTATCATGACTGAGTATTTTATGTCTGTAATACAGACATAAGCTTGTGATATGATCATTAAGGGAAAGCTCAGATTTTTATTTAATTGCTGTAATGCAAGTCTTTAAGCAATTAAAGCACCAAGCAGCATTAAAGTAGCCTCATAAGCATCAACATGTTTTATTAATGAAATAGTTATTTATTTGTTACGTTTTAATCATTTAGAACAATGAACTCACTATTTTTTAACTAGATGCATCCATTACTCTGGAATAGGGTAAATCTGGGCTCATGAGACCACATGACTGTTTTCCATCCTTTCAAAGTCCTTTGCTCCCTAGCAAGTTGAAGTCTTTTTCCTGATTAGTCTCACTAACAAGTTTTCTTATCTCCACATAGCTGTTTAGTCCCAATCCTGTGAGTTATCATCACATTGTGTGTATATGGAAATGCTTTTACGTTCACTATTAAACATAAGGCAGCACGGTGGTTCAGTGGTTAGCTCTGTCGCCTTGTACCTCCAGGTCCTGGGTTCGATTCCCACATTGTGTCTGTGTGCATAGTTTGCATGTTCTCCCCGTGCTTGGTGGGTTTCTATCGTGTTCTCCGGTTTCCTCCCACAGTCCAAAGACATGCAGATTAGGCTAACTGCCGTTTCCAAATTGCCCGTAGTAAGTGTGAATGTGTGTGTGAATGTTTCCTACCGCGGTCATACAAGATGGGAATAAATACAATGGTCAGCATTATCCTCCACGGCCCCTAGTTGGACTACAGAGGTTCCCAGATGGATGGATTAAATATAGCTATGGTTTTTAATGCTGGTTTATTTCTTTATTTATTTTAACCATGCAACTTCAAGTGTTTAAGTGATCTGCATTCATGATTTTTTTCCAACCACAAGAAGTTGATGGTTCAGCACTATCCCTCCAGGTATTAATGGTGTTGAAGGATTTAAAGTTAACTCAGTACTTTCAAATCTTCTTTTCTTTGGTTGATGCAGCCCAATAATTTAACCCTTATGAAATAGAACCTTTTTTTTGTCCAGGTAGTGTATTAAGAACGAGTGTAGGATTCATTTGAAATGATCCAACAGATGAACTGATTAGAATTAGGATCTGATTCAAACACTGTCATGGTGACAGTAAGGTAAAATGTCTGAAATAGGACTTTTTCAGTAACTTCATTTCTGTTTAAAAAATATTTCAGGGATATTTCTGGCAAACTAATTTGTTCACTTGTTCGTACACTGTTTGCAGTTCCCTTTGAACCAGGAAGCTTTGCTCTTTATGTTATGGAATCTTACTTAAAATGGCTGAACACCCCATGCAGTCCATTTCACAAGGAGCTAATAGCCAATCAGAATGCAGCCTTTGATAAACGCTTTGTCATTGTTTGTCCACCATTGTTCATTTAAATGAGTAGCTCGGATTAATTTAGCCTGTAGCATTCACACTATAGTATAATAGATCTTTTATATGTAAAGACAGAGAACAGTGAGCAACCTTATTATGACCTTGTGTGTGTGTGTGCGTGTGTATGTGTGTGTAACATAATGGGTCTAATGTTTTTAAAGGAGAAGGTTGCTGCGCTGGAGAAGCAGGCCAATCAGCTGGGCTTGCAGGCTTCACAGGAGTATGAAAAGCTGGCAAAGGACAGGAGTGTCACCCTGCAGCTGCTTCAGAAGGTACACAATGTGTAAATAAGGCTAGTAATTTAGCACTAGTGTTGCGTTCAGGGCCTATTTGAAACGACAGCCTAATTGCAGTGTACTGCAGGTCATGCATTATCTTTTAGGAGCTAAATGCGGCATACATAACCTCCCAAACCAAACAACACCACATAAATACACATTTTTCAACCATGTATCATGCACATCTTTGCAACATATGCGCGCACACACAAACACACAGAAGCACAGACACACAGTAACAGTGCGATTAACGGTGCCTTGCCTAGGTAGTCACCAAAATAGACCATAAAATTAAAGGTGGGGGGAACAATATAGTTACAAAATTATTTACAAATGAAAAATGCAAAAGTTGTTATTGCACAAGTCTTCACCCTTGGTGCTGTGCAATTCCTAAATAGTTCTGGGCCAACCAGTTGTCATCAGAAGTCTCATAATTAGATCAGTGTAGTTCACCTATATGGAATTAAAGTGTCATGTGATCTCAATATACATACACCTAAAAGGCTCCAGAGTACGTAAACAGATTGCATCATGAAGACAAACAAAAACAGTGCTAGAATCTGTTGTATAATCATATCCTGGACACTCCTCAAAGCTGGAAGTATGCCAAGCCATATGGCGTTTGCCAAAACACTCTCAGCAAGTATATTAAAAAAAGGTTTCTAGTCTGAGGAGACAAATAGATTTTCCTTTGCACAAGCATCTATGTTTGAGAACATCTTCCCTACAGTGAATCATGGTGGTGGTAGCATCATGTCCCCCTTTGCCTCTTGGTTATTTTTTTGAAGTCTTCCTTGATCTACCTGATCACTCACATTTGGTGGTTTCTACAAGTACACTATTTTATTGTATCTGAAATGTGAAAGCGGAAGGCCTGGAGCCAGAGGAACTCTCTCACGCTCGGCCTTTTGATATTGCATAATGCATTATGATTATCTTGAGCGCAATAAAGTACACTGATCAGTGAGAACATTATGTCCAGTGACGGGTGATGTGAAAAATATCGATTACCATGTTACACTGGCACCTGTCAGCGTAGGATATATTAGGCAGCAAGTGAAGTGTAGAATCTCTAATTTTATGTGTTAAGACATGAGGCATTAGTGCGTCGCCCAGCATCAGTTTTGCTCAGTCCACGGTCGCGAATTGGGCACATGAAAGAATTTCGTGCAAAGTGCTACATCTTATGAATAACAACTCCATGCTTTACTTTTGGATAATTGAGTAGCGCAGAAAAAACAACAAATCTCTCTGGATCAATTTTTTTTTTATGAAACTAGAGGCCAAGAAACAAAAAAACCCTGAAAGAGAATTATGCAGTGTTATTATGGAAGGGGACTCTCCTTCCAAACACTAACCTCCTTCCCACCCATCTTCCTCTCCTCTATTTATTCACATCAGCGAGTCTCCCTAAAAAAGGTGCATTAACAATACATGTAAAAATGAAGTGTTTGCTTTCTTCTTTACAGTTTATATTTATATTTAGTCCTGGATTATTTTTGCATAATTAAGGCTTTTTCATACTTTCTTTTATATTTTTGTAATATAACCGAAACAAATTAAAAGTTACAAATTACAGTTAAACCTCGGATAGCAAGCATAATTCGTTCGGGAAGCGTCCTTGTATAGCAAAACACTTGTGTATCAAAGCGAATTTTCCCATAAGAAATAATGGGAAATCTTATGATTCGTTCCTCAACCCAAAATATTCATATAAAAATAATTAATACAAAATAAAAGTAAAAATAAAACAAATAGAACAAGCAACCTCTCTAATGACGCTTTTGCGTTGTCACAATGTTATAATAAACAGCGGATGGATGTTGACTATACGAGTGATGCACGCGCACTGAGACTAAGCATGGTAGATGATTACCCATAATCCCACAGGACGCAAGAGAAAAGCATCATTGGCTCCGTTGTGATCATGTGATAAAAAATTTGCTTGTCTTGCTAAATGCTCGCAGACCAAGTTACTCGCAATCCAAGCTTCCACTGTAATTTTATTTTCATGTGCAGTGCATCCGAAAAGAATTTACAGCATTCCCCTTTTTCGCATTTTGTTGTCACAGCCTTATTCCAAAATGGATTAAATAAATTTTTCCCTCAAAATTCTACAAACAATACCCCATAATGACAATGTGAAAGGAGTTTGTCAATTTATGTAAAATAAAAAAAGAAAAAAACACATGTACATAAGCATTCATAACATTTCCCCCGACACTCAAAATTGAGTTCAGGTGTTTCCTATTTCCACTGATCATCTTTGAGATATTTCCACAACTCGGTTGGAGTCCACATGTAGTAAATTCAGTTGATTGGAAATGATTTGGAGAGGCACACACCTATCTATAAGGTCCCACAGTTAACAGTGCAAGTCGGAATTGACTAAGGAATGGTCTGTGCTTGACCACCAAGACACGTTTATATCGAGATACAGGCCTGGGGAAGGGTACAGAAAAATTCCTGCTGCATTGAAGATCCCAGTGAGCACCGTGCTCTCCATCATCCATAAATGGAAGAAGTTTGGAATCACCAGGTCTCTTCCTAGAGTGGGCCGCCCAGACAAACTGAGCTACTGGGGGGGGGGGGCAAGGGCCTTAATAAGTGAGGTGACCAAGAACCCGATGGTCACTCTGAAAGAGCTCCAGCGTTTCTCTGTGGAGACAGGAGAACCTTCCAGAAGACCAATCATCTCTGCAGCACTCCGCCAGTCAGGCCTGTATGGTAGAGTGGCCAGACGGAAGCCACTCCTTGGTAAAAGGCACATGACTGGAGTTTGTCAAAAGGCCCCTGAAGGACTCTCAGACCATGAGAAACTATTGTTTGGGGGTATTGTTTGTGAAATTTTGGGGAAAGTAATGAATTTAATCCTTTTTAGAACGAGGCTATAACATAACAAAATGTGGAAAAAGTAAAGCGCTGTGAATACTTTCCGGATGCACTGTATTCCTATGGAAAAAACTGTATCGGTCTACGACCAAATCATGTTAGCAATGAATTACATTCATCAATTGAGGTTCTACTGTATATATGACAGCGAGAAGAGAGATATGGGTGTGTCTTCATCACTAGTTACTAAAAAAACATGGCCTGTGCCTTATGACATGGTAAAATATATATGAGCAAGCTTGAGGGGGTTCATTCTTTCTTACACATGCATGGTTTTACAGGAAAAAGAGAGACTGGCTGGTCTGGAGAAGAGATACTTCAGTGTAACTGGAGGCAGGACTTTCCCTAAAGGCTCCAGCACACTGAAAGAGGTAAGGGTATATTAAACCTGTGAAAATAAATGTTTAATGTGCAAATGTAGGACAGTGAGACCAAGCGTTCTGAAGCCTAGCTTTTCTTTAATCTTTTTATTCCCCCCCATATGCTTTCTAATAACATCTTTTACTTGTTTTACACAGAATTAATTCATAGTTCATTGTATTTCATTTAATGTTTTTAGTTTGCCTGTTTAATCTAGGCTATTGTGGTTGTAATAATCGAACACAGTGTGGTTAATGTAAGCAGCGCTCTCTCAGCCAACATTTCTGCAGACACAAAATAGTTCCAAAATTCTATAAATCAGTGGTTATTAACTGGGCTTACATTAGGACCGTGTTAGTTTTTCATCATTAAATCATGACCTGCAAGCAGTTTAACTTGCTAATAGTGCTATATATTTTAGAAAAACATTAGTGAAGTAATAGGTTGTGCTTTAATGCGCTAAAAACACTGAGCTAAGGACGAAGGATAAGCACACAATAATTCTTAATAATCTAAAACCAAGCCCCTGCTCTTATCATTTTTACAGGATATGCAATAAGCAAGGAATGAAACGTACCCTTAATTTGTGTATTTTCAAAATAACAGCATTTCCAGAATTGTTTTATTCCTCTTGTATTACAGAAATTTGCCAAACATTAAAAAAAAATATGTGAAAAATCCCAAAACAACTTGCTCTTATAATTTTTTTTATAGTATAACAAATCCCGGTTTGTCTTGAATGCC
>JAOVVA010000052.1:10539063-10554661 GCA_028565275.1 Leiocassis micropogon | reverse complement strand
GAAACATTTAAGTGTGACAAACATGCAAAAGAATAAAAAATCAGGAAGGGGGCAAATAGTTTTTCACACCACTGTAACAATCCAGGCCAAGGTGCCTAGGAAACCACTGCAGGCTTTCCTATGAACATTTGGTGTGTGGAGCACCTGAAAAGCAGAGGATAACTTGTTGCCAGCTTGTTGAAGAGACGCATATCTCTGTCAGAACTGCACACACAATCATTTACGGACACCACGTGATATTACCACGTCCAAGCCATTTCCACATATTTGGGCCATTTACAGGAGTTCCAGGGGGGCCAGGCCAGCATTTCAGAGGTGAAGCAGGCACTCCAATCACGGCTCTGATCTACTGAGAAAGCTTTTGATGCTATCAAGCATTTGTGAAACTCTGGGATAGTTAGCGTAGCAGATAATTATATAGAGAAAGTGAGTTTTTAACTCTCATAATTGTGTTCTGTTATTTTGCACAATCAAGTCCCAGTTTGACTTGAACTCCACTTGTTCAAATTTCTATTTGGTATTTTGCATACATACTAAATCATAGTTAAGTGCATGATAAAATAGATTACTGTGATTTAATTAAAGAATTAAAAAAATAGTTTGATAGAACAGTAATATTGATTTTTTGTTAATTAAATAATTAAATAATTAAAATTTGAGTAACACTTGTGTAGTAGTCTGGGAAAATCTATTACTGCACCAAATTCTAACAAATGATTTTTCTGCTTATATGTACGCATGTACAGTATATAAATCTGTGAGTAATACGCCATCAGGGGTCAGTAGAAAATAAAGAGTCATGGGTCAAAGTCAAGAGTCACATTTAATGAACAGGGTATTAGACAGCTAGATAGGTGTTGGACATCTTCGAGCGAACTGGTTGTTTCTAAGTATGATTTTCTTCAAACTGTCCAGGTCAGCAAGGTGTTGCTTAGCTACAAGTCGGAATCTTTAAAAGCAATTTTCTACTTTTTCACTTTTTCCACACCAAATTTAAATAACAAAACACATGCAGATGAGACCCACAGTCTGTAGTTTCCAAACTAATTTCACAATATGACGAGTTTTCTCAGGTTTTTGCTAAATTAACCCCCCCCCCTTTTTTTAAGCCTGAAAACTAAAAACAAAATAAACCATTTCCTAAAGACAGTGAGTGTTGTGATTGGTGTATAAATGGTCCAGTTTTTCTGCTCTGTAGGTGTATCGCTCCAGGCTCGATAGCGATGCCAGTCAGTCCTCACAGAAGCCAAAAGTGAGTGCCGGACTTTCCCCCACCTACGCCAGCGCAACTCTCGGCCGCAACACTTCCTCCAGGGTAAAACCCACACGCATGCTATTAAGTTATCACACACTCCTGTTGTTACCTGGCGTTTTAAATGATTGTATATTCACTTGCCCAGAGTCCCATCATGGTGGCCCACAGCACCGGGAGTCTCCCCCGCAACCTCGCAGCCACTTTACAGGACATTGAGATGAAGAGACAGCTGGCACTGCAACAGAAAGGTATTCACACACAGCGTATTTTAAGCTGCCCACACACACATTGTAGCCACAGTGTCCCTGTTTTACTTCGTATATTCAGTTTGGCTCAAGATGACGCATTGCAGTTAGAAATCCAGAACATTTTTCCAATATAAAACTGTGAGCTTCATTTTAGTGAACACAAACGTTTATTTTTAGAACTTTTCTGTTCATTCCACAAATTGCAAGAATAACAGTTAACATTCAATGGCTGTTTTTTTTAAATTTTTTTTATTTTGTAATAAAACAAAAATGTGATTTTAGTCTTTGTCACATTATCTCAATTACTTTTGTATTTCTATAAACATTGCTCATACCATAACTAATCAATTTAAATATAAGGTGTGTAGAGGGTGTTTCTAGATAAGTGGTAGAGGTTTACTGTAATGAAAAGAGGAGTTGGCCCTAATCAACAGGGTCAGAAATATCTGAAATGTATCTGAAATATCTAATTTACATACATAATGGTATAACGAGCAGAAGCTTTGACTATGGACCACACTAGTGACGTCACAAGTGCCTCAAAAAAACACGTACTATATAACAATAAAAAGACACTTGTACAGGTCACTTTATTGCAACTTCCAAATAAGAATGTCTATAGTTCTTAGTTCATGTGTGTTTCCTGTTAACCCTGTCAGCAACTATGTAGTTAAAGTAAATGACATAAATATTTCTTGTTTAAGCATCTGTAAATAATATAAATAATATTTTTTAACATGTCTATCAGACAACTCTGGCTCCATTGGACATGATACTACAAGACCTCTGAAGGTGTGCTGTGGTACAGTATCTGGCACCAGGGTATTAGCGGCAGATCTTTGCCAGTGGAGGCTGTATGTTTCAAGTTGTGGCCTCCATGGATCAGATTTGTCGTCCAGCACATCCCAACCGTGAACTCTGCATGCTAAGCCAAAGCTCAGATTCATTTATTATTCTGATACCTTTACCTCATAGCCAACATTAACTTTTCTCAGCAATTTGTGCTGCGTTGTGTTTTCTGTGGGATCGGACAGGACAGTGCAGTGTTTGCTCCCCGCAGGCATGAGCCTTAGGTGCACAGGATCCTTTCACAAGTTTACTTGTATATAATTGATAGTTATTGTTATTGTTATGTCTGATCAGTGTATATAAAAGAGAAGGTTGTGAAAAAAGTTTTCTGTTGTCCAGGATGATAGATTTATTATATTAGTTCTAATGCAGGCAAGAATGATTTTTACATTGCAATTATAAAAACCATATATTTGATTATACAGTTTAGCAGCGTAAGGAAAGAAAACCAAATATAAACATTCTGCAAAGTTTTAAAGTTGAGAAATGTCTCAAACAATGTCTAGATTTTTTTTTTTGTTGCAAGAAATGTCTTCCCATGCTTAGGCAATGTAAGATCCGTTTCAAGAAGGTGAAGAGATCATTAGGGTGAAACCGAATAAAGTGATCCAAACTAGCACGCGTGCTTGTTACTCCTTCTCATCTCATTTACACTTTCCTTTTAACTCCTCCTCCAGATTTTTTCATAACCAGTGTGACATTTTGTCTTTCACTTTGTTCCTTCACCTCCGTTATCCCCCACTCTCACCCAGACTGCTTGCCATCATCGCCCGAGTTCTCCACCATGGACAGTCCCACAGGTAGATCACATTGCGTCTGGAGTGGGTTTGGCCATGCCCTTGTCATCTTTATCACTGCTTCAACCTTTACCTTTTGTCTCTAACTTATCCTGTGCGTCTTGACTTAAAATGGTGCATGATTCCATTTAGGAGTGTGCTTTTTTGGATTATCAGTTTTTTTCCAGCATGAAGCTAAACTGTTTCTTTTCTGTGGCTGGAAGCCTTAAGTCATGCAAGATTTGCTTGGACAATATATATTTTATAAAGAGCAGTGCAGCTCTATGTGCTTTTCAGTATGTGTTAAGCCATTATGGTGCGGCTTGTTCATAGCGTGTATTCCTCCATGGATACATGGGTATATTTGTTGATTTGGGCTTGGCATGGGATTTTCCATGTATGTGTGTGCTTTGTCCAGCTTTTGGGGCAAATTAGTTTTATATTACAGTAGAGTTCCTTTGATAAAGTGCTCTATGGTGATATAATACAAGTGCATATGTCAGCTTTTGTGGCATTTTGTGTTAGAGGTGTGATGGTATCTATGAAATCAAAATGATGATAAAGAAATCAAAATGCTGAAATGTTTCTTTACAGCTTCTGGTACATGTATTTAAAAAGTCAGCTCTTTTTCAGTTATTTAGGTTGCTGATCAGTGTATGTCGGATGTGGTTAAAAATGTCATTGCCCTTGAGAATGCAAAATTGATGGAGTCATGTACTGAACAATTTATCACAGTCAAGTTTTTCACAGCGTTTTGCGTGTATTGTTCATCTCTCCATTCTTGTTCTTCTTTCCATCCCTCTCTTTATGTTCTCTCTCTTTTTCTCTCCAGGTCAGCAGGTGATCGAGGAGCAGCGGCGGCGCCTGGCCGAGCTGAAGCAAAAGGCTGCAGCCGAGGCTCAGTGCCAGTGGGAGGCGCTGCACGGCTCCCACACGCAGCTCAGCAGCTCTCCAGCTCCTCCGCTGGTCCATCACTCCATCCTGCACCACACAGCACCCTCTGCTGGAGAGGACAACTACGACACACTCAGCCTGGAGAGTTCAGACAGCATCGACACCAGTGTCTCCACCAGCAACAACTCGGCCTGCTCGCCAGATAACATGTCCAGGTTAGAAAACAAAGCTAGAAGAAATCTTACAGTATGTCCTACTTGGACATCTTGTCTCCAGAGCTCATTTATCCACTATCTAAGGGGTGTGTGTTGAATAGAGCTTGTCAGTTCCTGCAGTTAAAAATTAATAAGACTGTCTTTTTCCCCCCACTGTCTGTAGGATGTTAAAGGAATTGACACTGGATATATGTGTTGCATTTTATAGCTCCTAAGAAGTAGTACACTAAAAACCCATTCCAGCATAAGATTTGGTATCGTACATAGAATTCCATACGCTTATTTTTAATTATATTGCATCTTACAGTCTCAGTCTGTTAACAACCTTTTCAATATTGTACTACTAGTCAGTGTCCGACAATATAATACCCAACATGCATTACAAATAGATTATACATCCACAATATTCAGCCAATCTTAGCTGCTGGGTGGAAATATAAAATAAATTAACTGCAAAACTGTATGTTCCCTATTGTTCTGAGGGGAAAAGAACATGTATCTCCAAAAATGTATAAAAAAAAATGTGGATGCATTTAGCAGCAATGCAGCGATTCAAAGCATAAGGCAAATCAACAGAAAAAGAAAAATGGTTTAAAATTAATCCCCCCAAAAAAGCACAAAGTTGTGCCTTGACTCCCTCGAGGGAAGGGGGGAAAAAGCTAAAAACTTTTTAATGATCTTTACTCTCTCTCTCTCTCTTTTTTTTTTTTTTTTTTTGCTATTAATATCTTAGCATTTTATTACGTGTAATAATGACGAAACATCTGTGAAAGCAAACACTCTAATTGTCTTGTTGGTTAAATTTGTTCTTAATTTCATCCTAAGGGCATGCACAGTTTCGCACCGTTTGTGCGTAAGTGGTGCTAGCTAACTTTATTAGTTCACTTACTTTATCAGCACTTGGAAACCGTGTACATCCCACATATTTAGTACTACCTTTTTACCTTTAGCTGGTGTTTTAATATTGCAGTAGTAGTATGAGTAGTAATGAAGATTTGAGCACTTGGGGTACTTCGAAAAACACCAGCAAGGAGTTGTTTGACCCCCTTGCAGTTCTTCGACAGATCCAAAGCGGTCAGTTTATTGTGGATTAAATACAGTACGAGCCTACAGTTCACTCAAGTGTGTATCATCGGCCTTGAAATATTTGAAAATCTTATTTGGTGCATGATCATTCCAGAGCTGCTAAACAAGAACCTGACTCGATCTGCCAGACCCCATATGCTGATGATTCAAAGACTTAATGACAGACAGACAGACAGCTTGGCAAATACATGTCAGAACTATAACTTGGTACTGGCACACCCCTGGGATACATTTTCCCCTTCTTCTCTTCTCTCTATATGGGAACATCTGCACATTTAATGAGGTGTCTATCAAGCTCCACACATTCACAGAAGACATCATTCTTAATGCATATACACCTGTGTCTGTATCTGGCATAGTTACAATAACCTGTACCTGAACATTTAAAACACATGGAATATGTTTATCAATTCCAGCAAACAGAAACCCTATCATTCTGAGTCATTCGAAGTTCCTTTGGCTTGTCATGTCATGTAACCTTAGGCTGGAGAAAAATACTCCCTGCATCATCATAAAGGCTTGGCAAAGGCTGAGCTAGCCGGAAAAAAAAAATCAGTCTCCCCCCAGGCAGTATTGGTCCATCACCAAGTCCATCCTGACCTCCTTCATAATTGTGTGGTTTGGTGCTGCTTCTGCTCAGGCCAGGGGCAAAATTCAGAGCATCATCAATTCTTCTGGGGGCAAAAAAAAGAATGCTCTGCTGTAGCTCACAACCTATCGAAAACCTGTGCAGAATCAAGACATATACAGTGCATTGATGTAGATGTAGTCTCCTCTCCTTACCATCTCTGCTGCTTATGCTATGAGAAGCATGTCTTAAATGCTCTGAATAGCACTGCAGTACACTGGGTATTAATACGGATGTGTATCTCCTTGCACACATAACGCATTTTCAGTACATGTGTATGTTTTACTGCTATATACTGCTATGTTTATAAATTTTCATCATTATAAAATAATTTCTATTACTATTTTGCATTGTACAGTTATATTATTAGCCTGTTTTTTATGCAGTTACTATTATTTTCACAGTATTGTATTATGTATTATAACTATGTATTATAACTATTGTTTTAATTCAAGTTAAACTAGGACTTTAGATTGTACAGAACAACTGGACACAGTTATTAGTGTAAAAACTCCCTTTATTTCTCCATATACTATAATCCCCTAATACATTAATGCATTTATCACAGTGTTTCACTAGTGTTTGGATACCATCAAGGTAGAAAGTTTCCCTTAGTATTTGGCATGATGTCAGGACTGTACAGGGGATGTAGCAATAGCTCTTAACCGAGTTCCTGTAACATGCAAGTGGTGTTGGTGAATGACGGACAGATGCATCTCTTCCGCAAGTTGGCAACAAGTCTGTTGATTTTCAAGGATCAGGTGTTCCCACTCTCTGAATGTTTACGGGAACTAATCTCGCAGTGTTCTGGTTTTATGTCTTCATCTACATTCATAGCCAGTCATGTCAGCTTGGTTCTGATGGAAAAAAAAAATCACTCGTTTGAGAATTATATTGTGAAGATAATGTGTGTAATGAGATTAGTGCATTAAGATTTTTGCCATTTGTCAGATGCATGTCATGCCCAAAGTAGCTCTGGGGCTCTACTGGGCAAGCAGGTTGCATAGCCGAAGCAAATATTGTGGCATATGGATTAAAAAAATAAACAAACACTGTATGCTCCTGTGACATAGCGCAAGCGGGATGGATGCACTGAAAATCGAAGAGATGGAGAAGCTGCTGAAGGAGGCTCATCTAGAGAAGGCCAGACTCCTTGAGTCCAAAGTGAGCGAAAACCCGGATTTATAGTATAATACCCTAATAAAGGAGAATGCTACAAGTTTCTACATTTTTGTGGTTCTTCTGCTTTGTGTGTGTACCATAGGAGCGAGAGAGCCAGGCACGCAAACAGATGCTAGACGATGAGAGGAAGAGGAGGGAGGAGGCTGAGAAGAGGTTGCAAGAGGAGACGGTGCATCGGCAGCTGCTGATCGAGAAGGCGGTGAAGATGAGAGCCAAGAACTTCTCTCAGGTGAGGTGGCTGAGGTGAACGATAAACAGGAGTACATGCTCTGTAAATAGGATCACATTCGGCGAATATATAGAGACGGGGTTTCACAGACACAAAGTGTTGTTTTACACAATGGACAGTTAAAAAACAAAAACAAAAAAAACAACAGAGGTGTAAATTTTCAGAACTCCGGACAATACATTTTCAACTCATTAAGGCAAATGTGCGATATTTGAAAATACCTTTGTGTCTGCTATGCTGTGAAATTGGTCCAATAAATTGAATAACCTTTGGCTGTGAATTGATCAATGTTGTTTAGAATCTGGAGTAGGCCTTTTGTTATGTTTCAGATAAATTATGATTTAGAAAATGATTTTTTTTTAAGTGTCATAATCATCCACCCTGATTTATATTTTAGTTTAAAATATGAATTATTTGTACACACAATATGTCTGTCTTTTTCAGTAATTGATTTGTAATATCTAGATATAATCATTAGTAAACGATTAATAATCTAGTAATAGATTATATTTAATATATAATTATATTTAATTATTTTTGCAAGGATTTATGCATACATAATCACTGCTTTTTCAATCTTTGCACTGATTTAGCTTGTTCAATAATTACACACCTACTGTAGTAAATAACATCCACAACACAGCACATGCACCTTGACAGTGATTGCAAAGCCTTATAATAAACAACATATGTGGGTTTAGCAGCTTTTAAACTGTGTACGTAAGTAAATACAAAATTTCAAGATGAGCTGATATAATGCAGTAAAGTGTTAACGTGTAAAGTGGCCGACGCACTTCACACTGGTTTTAATAAGAACAGTACAGTATTGATATTATGTAATTGTTTTGTGGCAGCCCCACATGAGAGCATGTACTCAGGAGTGCGATCTAATGAAATTCTCGTGTAAGATTTGCACAGCATTTGTAAGCAGCAGCCTGTAATGCGACCGTCAATATTGTGTCAGCGCTTTCGAGTGCATGTCAGTAATGAAGATGTGCGGTTTTCCCAAAAGTTTTTGTCAATATTTCCTGAATGTTACAAATGATTACTATTTTATTTAAATAAATTTTTGCCCTGTTTTAGAAGTTACAATCAGGCGCATACGAATTTGGACATGGACACAAGTTTTGTATGTTGGTCTCTTTATACTACCATAATGTATTTAAAAAGTTTTAAAAAGTTTTTATATATGGTTTTTTTTCCACAGGCTCAAAATTAATTCAGCAACTGACTATTAAGCAGCTTGGTCAGTTGCAGCCGGTTTCAGAATTATTCCATGACAAATGAAAGAGATATAAAGTGTTGAATTCATTTCATTCATTGAATTCAAGTGTTCAATTTGCATTTGATAACTGTTCATGGGAATCTTAATATTCAGTCCAAAAAGTGTCAAAGCAGGTGAAGGAAAAGAAGAAATACAGTACACACAGAAGACAAATACATTAGATGATTGCAAATTTAGTTCTTTCCTTGGTGAAAAAAAAAATCCCTCACAATATAAAATAAAAACACACAAACCCTGTACGAGGTAGGCATATCAGCCAACAATCATGAGATTCCTTTGTGTCATATAAAGCCAACAATTATGAGATTCCTTTGTGAATATAAATACAGAGGGTTTACCTCAAGGTGGAATTCCCTGTTAACACTCAAGAACATAAAGGCTTCGCTTAAAGCAAAACTAAATAAACTCAAAAAAAGTTTAATCTAGAAGATAAGATTATGCAGGAGAAAAGGGACAGGTCGTGTTCTAACGCAGACCACATCATCTGACAAACATGGAGGAGGCAGTGTTATGCCGTGGGCATGTATGGCCACCAATGGAACCGGGTCGCCGGTGTTTATTGATGATAGGACTGCCGAAAGAAGTAGTAGGAAATTTAACTCTTTTCTTTCTCCAGAACTAACTGGATGGCTAACCAGAACTAGCTATGCAGCTCTTTCTAAAGAAAGAAAAGACCTATTGTAATGTACTTATACGCACCTCAGTTTCGATTAGTGACAGACTTGAAAAAATTCAAGTCGGCACAATTTCTCTATTATGCCTTTTCAGTAGCAGCCCATAAACTCTCAAATAAGCTGCCCCAGTATATCACGACGGCCCCTATTATTACTATTTTCAAATCATACCTCAAGTCCTTTTTATACTCTTTGGCATTTAATACATTGTAAGAGCTAGTTTTAAAAAAGTAAACTTTTCCCTATATGTACAGTATGTATGTATGTATGTATGTATGTATGTATGTATTTATTGCTTATTTTATGGCACTGAGGGTGGATGTATTTTTTTTTTTTTACTATGTCTGCAGCTATTTTCGGATTGTACAGTACTTTGGTCGACTGTGTTAGGTTTAGATGTGCTTTATAAATGAATTTGACTTTGACTTAAAAAATGAATATTCTTGATGGACAGAATCAGTCAGTTGACCTCAACCCCAACTGAGCTGCTTTTCTCTTACTCATGATATAACTAAAGGCAAAAAGACCCACATTCAAACAAAGTAAAGGCTTGGCAAAGCAGCCCAAGGAAGGAATCTTAGCAAGTATTAAAAAATACTTTTATTTATAATTGTTAGTTTGTCCAATTACATTTAAGCCTGATGAAATGAAGGGACTGTGTAAATAATACAGTAGCTGTAATTGCTAAATTGATATTGCATTCTTTTGTGGTGTTGAAGTTTTGCGAGTCCGCGTGCGAGTCCGAGACTGACTACACTTACTTATGAGTCTGAAGTTTCATCAGTGTGAAACAGGTCAATTAAGGATACCCACAAGTCTGTAAACATACTTATTCCTGTGTCCTACTCTATTCTGTACCAAGATAAAAAGGCAAGTTATGGAAATTGCTTCTAACCAACAGTTTTGTAGCATTAAGTCTACTATGACAGCGCTCGGTGTGAATGACTGATGGGGACTTTAAATCTCTGTTCAGCTGGGTAGTTTGGAGTTTGACACCCTGGGGGAAGATGGTTTGGAAGAGAAGCATTTGTAGTAAGTGTCCTTAGACAATTCAGTTTATGCACAAATAAGGTCACTGCAACTTTTTGTAGTGCAAAGACATAGGCTGAGCTTATGTGAGTGCAATGCAAATAAATGCAAATTTAATCTCTGAAAAGAAACTAAAAGGTTGCTTGTTTGATCTTGATTAACTAGTTTTTATGTAAAATGAGGAAAGTTTAATAAATCCATAGATATATACAATCTGTCTGATTGGTGACACTGCTGTGTTGGAGTTTGAGGAGTGTTAAAAAAATAAATCTTTTTCTCCTTTTGGTCAAAGGCCCGGCCCATGACGCGCTACCTGCCCATCCGCAAAGAGGAATTTGACCTGCGTTCACACGTCGAGTCATCGGGTCACAACATAGAGACCTGCTACCACATTATCATCACAGAAAAGATGTGTAAGGGTTACCTGGTCAAGATGGGTGGAAAGATCAAATCATGGAAGAAGCGCTGGTTCGTCTTTGATCGACTTAAACGCACATTCTCCTACTATGCTGGTAAGTCTTTAACATTAAACCAGCCTGGGTGATGATGAGGGCCTCCATTTTATTTATTTATTTTTTTTTTTAGCTGAATCCATTTTATAGGCCAAGTAAGATATCACTTACGAGGAAATTCACCTTGGCAGCAAAACTAGAAGCAGAAGAGTAGCGTAAGGAAACAAATTAAGCCCAGAAAGTGAAATATAATGAATGAAGGATTTACAGTATTTTACAACATTTAGATTTTTTTTCAGTTGATTTTTATATGAATTATAAGACATCTTTCTCAACAGCCGAGTCCTGGCATAGTGAAGCTAGCGTGGGGGGATGCGGTAATTAGCGGCGGCTTTAGCTCGGGGAAGGCTGCTGTGGTTTCCGATAGCCTCGGGATAGCTTGAGGCATACAAATATCCAGCAGCTCGTCCGCGTTCTGTATGATGCTGATGAAATCGAGCGCAATGCTGTGGAAATTCTGTTTCACACTCAGCCGTCGTGCTCAGCAGGGATAGTGGTTTCTACCCCTAATGGTTACACAGGCAAAAAAGATGGCACAAACTCAATAACAGGGCTGGATTGCTGCCTCCCAGATCGCTGCCTCTGAGGACAGACTAGTTTTACCTCTTGTTTTTACCGTTCACATCTAAATGAACCGTGTTAAATATTATCCTAAGTGGATTAATGCAGGAAATGTTTTTCTTTATTCGTTTATTTATATATTTATTTCACAACATGACAATTTATGCGCGGTCTGTCTAACAAAAATGAAAACTCATTTCTGAAAAGGCGCATATTGTTCTCCAGGGATTATGTGAAATAATGTTTTTTAAGTGTTTTAAATGAAATATGTTTTTACATGCAAGAATAAGACTCGAAATGTAATTTCAGTCTCAGTCACATGACCTTCATCTCTAATTTAAATAATTCCCCCAAGTAAACACACACACACACACACACACACACACACACCTGAACCCCAAAAGAGAATTACAACAATATAGTGTATAATAACTCTCATGTTATATTCCTAATGATTATAACATTTTTAAAATAAAAGGATATCTAATCGTAATCAGATGTATGGAAAAATAAGTATAGATTTATATTAGAAGGTGAAAAGAACATTATTTAGAGTTCAGGCTCATTTCTTTTTTTTCTTGTTTTTGCTCACTTGTTATTTCTGCCTGGTTCACAGACAAGCATGAGACCAAGCTGAAAGGAGTTATCTATTTCCAGGCCATTGAGGAAGTTTACTACGACCATTTACGCAGCGCCACAAAGGTAAATCATACTATTAAGGGGTGCTTTCACTGATTCCCAGCTGAACCTCGCCTCTCTGTAACAAAGCACTACACACGCATTTTCACACACTGCTGCTGCTGCTTCTGAGCTTTCATGCTGCGATTTCCTCCGTAACTGCTGCCTTTGCTTACTCTTTCTTTTATTACTGTTATTTCGTTTATTTTATTATAAATAATCTATTTCTTTTAATTAATTTCTTACTTCTTGTTAGCATATTTGTTTCTTTTTTCTTTACCTTTTTGTTTTGCTGACCATTCTTTCATTCTGCTGGTTGTCCCCACAGAAAGGATTTTTCAACCTGAACTTGAAAAGTGTATGTATTTCGGAACGCGTCCTGCATGCAATCAAGCCTTCTTTTGCTCACAGACAAAGCTGAACTGAATTCTAAATTCTTTTGCTAAGATAAAGCCTTTTAATCCTCGTCAAGGTGAATTAGTCACAGAATCGGCCATGGAGCGATCATGCGTATTTCAGATTTCCCCTGGCCACGATGTTTAGCGGCTTTAGGGCAGGTCTGATTATATGGTGGCTAATAGGGTATGTGGGAAATACTACTAACTGCATATGACGATTTGTTTATTTTATACCAGCGTAAACCAAGGCTATGTTGCAGCATCTCAGTTTATTCCGATATGTATATATATATATTATATATAATTTTTTTTTTTTCAAATCATGATTATTGTCTAATATTTAATTGTTATGAAAGATTTTTTGAATTGTTTATGAACGACAAGATAACAAGCAAATTATGCACAATGTCAATCCTGACCACAATTTTAATGAAATTCTCATCTGGTGAACTGGATAGTCAGATTGCCTTCACCGAGAAGCATATATACAGTGCTTCCTTCAAATTTGGGCAAAATAATGAGCCTTGGAAGACAACTGTCTTAGGCTGTCTTTAGAATTGGATTGCCATTATTTCAGGAGAAAAGCCTAGAAACGCTGCCCAAAAAATGGGCTGCCCAGACAGTTCAGCCTCCCAAATGGCATGCAGTAAAATTAAACAAGAAAATTTTAAGTGTCTCCAGTAACAATATTTTACATTTTTAATATATATGGAAAGAAACCTTGCAGGACATGCTGTTTCATTCTTCCTATACTCAGCATGTAGAATATGGTTACTCTGGACCATACATTTTTCTCCTTGGATTTTACTGCATTATTAATGACAGGACGGTGTGATGTGTCTCAGCCTGAGGTGAATTTACTGTTACCGTGCTGACGTTAATTAACTTTCTATAACAGCAAAACCACAGTGTTTATTCCTCTTAGAATCTATTTATTGGAATCCTCTTATTAAAGAATGGCACATTATCCATTTACAGTTTTATATAATGTTGCATATTGCCTATGAAATATCCTTAAAACAAAACAGTTCCTACCTTTCTAGGTATTTGTCTATTTGTCTCTTGAATAATGAGGAAAAACAACAAAGTCTTCTTTCCTGAAGATGTGCATGTGGTGGAAAACTTTGTGGAAGCCTGTTGAAACATGCCAACATTCAAACCTCCTTCTATAAATGTTAAATAATTGTGCCTTTACATAAAACTTTATAATTTTTGTTATTGTTTAATAACAACTTATGTTTAATCTGTTTATTATTTGTTTTAAATTTTACATGGAGTGTCTGGCAATCCTCTATAGATACCATAAAATCAAAAACCAACAAGGACTGTACTGAAAGTAATGCAAAAGGACATAGTTTTGATTGTAAGTTTTTGTAATTAACTGAAAAATCGTTCAAACTTCATGTTACTCTTCCTCTATACAAAAATATAGTGGTTACCTATGGCATTTTAAATTGCAAGCAATAGGGCAAAAAAAACAAAACATGTATGTGTGTATATGTATGTATGTATGTATGTATGTATGTATGTATATATATATGTATATGTATATGTGTGTGTCAGTTCATAAAAAAAACGTTAGGCCCACTTTGACATTACTTTCAGTGCAAACATATTAGAACATGCATATTAATATAAACCCGTGATCATTTCCCAAGCACCTTTTTTAACAAACAGCCCTAATTTACTATAATTTGCCATCTTTAGTTAAATAAACATCCTGAATAAAGAGTTTAAATGATTTTTACAATACATATAGAACCCTGTAATAAATCATCAGAACAGCTCATGTGTTTTTTAAATCAGTCATGTGACAATGTTCTGCACTACTAATGTACGCCAGCACGATTAACCCTAACCTCTGTTTAAAGTACTAGTTGCATTGTCCTGCATGCCAGGATATGTTTCAGAGTTACGTTAACAGATATGTTTTATAATCATAGGATTTTTAAGCTTATTTCTGAAAGCGATTGTTCCAGTGGTAATTTCACTCTTGTGTCTCGCCATCAGAGCCCCAATCCCTCCCTGACCTTCTGTGTAAAGACTCATGACAGACTGTACTACATGGTAGCTCCGTCTGCAGAGGCCATGAGGATATGGATGGACGTGATCGTAACAGGAGCAGAGGGCTACACACAGTTCATGAACTAAAGTCGTCAAAGGAGATTAAAAAAAAAAGTCAAGTCTGGTTGTGCCAGGGAATTTCAACTGACTCATCCTCCTGTTTACCTGCTCCATTGATTCCAAATGAGGAGGAGAGCTTTTTTTATTCTTTTATTTTCTTTTTAATAGGTTATATATTCAGTTCAGCTGTACAGTTGTCAGACAGTCATCAAAGGTTTTTTACACCTGCCTGGATTTAAAAAGTGATCCCTACAAGATAAACAAATAAACAAACAAACAGAGGAGCAACTGATTGTGTTAAATCAGCTTTGAGATCTCTGAGACATTTCTTTTTTATTATGCATAACTTTATTTCGCAACTGCTTAACAGATGTATGTATTTGTGTTGTTTTTTTTTTGTTTTTGTTTTTTTTCTCTCTAGAATTTTTTCCACATATAGGATGTGGTATAGCCAACTGACATCAAGCCATTCTGGACTTTTTTCCCAACCTACTCAAAAATGGATATACAGATCATATTATGTGAAGATGGTGTTGTAAACAAATATTTCAGATTAGATTTATTTTTTTAAACGAAAATATCAATGAAACAAGAACTTCACTCACCAAAGCTCATTAACAACTCCCATTCACCTGCATCCCACTGTATGTTTCTGTGTAACCAGCAAATCATCACCTGTATGTACACGGACACACACACACGGACACACACACCCGGACACACACACGCACACTGTGTGTGTGTGTGACTGTGTGTACTGACAGACGTGTGTACTGAGAGAGAGACGGACGGACGGACGGACACACGGACAGAGACGGACGGACACACGGACGGACACACGGACGGACACACACGGACGGACACACACGGACGGACAGACACGGACGGACAGACACGGACGGACGGACAGACACGGACGGACGGACAGACACGGACGGACGGACAGACACGGACGGACGGACAGACACGGACGGA
>JAOVVA010000052.1:10522973-10538963 GCA_028565275.1 Leiocassis micropogon | reverse complement strand
CACACACGGACGGACACACACACACGGACGGACACACACACACGGACGGACACACACACACGGACGGACACACACACGGACGGACACACACACGAACGGACACACACACGGACAGACACGGACGGACACACACACAGAGTCTTTTTGCCAAGTCCAGACTTTATCTTCAGCCTTCACCTCTTTAAGGAAGCAGCCGTCTTCAGCACACTGCCACCTGAAGGCTCTTGGTGGACGAACATCATTAAACAACAAAACAACACTAACCAACTTAACCTTCATATAATAATGCAAATCATTCAGTGCCTTGATATTTCTCCACATTTCATCACTGCAATACTGTTGTGAGAAACCTGCAGGACCACAGAATGCCAGAAATACAGTCACTGTTTACTTAAAATGTATTTTTCTTCTCGAGAGATCTATTATTGTGACTGTTCATATCAGTTGTTTGCACAAGGCATGCAGTCAGGATGATGGGAAAGTGATAAACACAAATAATTTATCAGCTCAAAACAAAAACAGGAATTAGAGTCTGTTTTTTTTGTGAGTCAATATACTGTAGATTGTATTCTTTATAAACACATTATAATAAGGATTTCGTCTTGGCTCATGTTTGACTTAGTCCTCTGGACTGAATTATGCTGTACTTTCAAAAGTGATCATCTGGATGTTAGTGTTATGAGGTTATGTAAGAGCATTTTTTTTTTTTTTTTCCTGAAATCCCTCTGCATGCATTCAAAATGGCCAAAATACTGACTATAGTTCAAATGACCCTGATTATTTTGACAATGTTTTTTTTTTTTTTTTTTTTTGCCACATCTGGAAAAAGAATCAAAGTATGTTCACTGCAGTGTTTATTTCCTTTCAGTGTTATGTTGTGCACACATGGAGAACCAAACTGTACTGGGATATGCCACATGCATACAGATATGCATAAAAGCATAAAATCTCCTTAACCGTTATTTTGTTACTAACACAGACTTACACATGCTGACACAATGATACAATATGGTACTGTTCATGTGGCACTTTAGATGGATTTCATGGAATTTTTCAGGTTTATTAAAAAAAAAAACTTTCGTTTGCTTCTCTTGTTGAAATGACTAAAATAATTTTACGCAGCACAGCTTTCCAAAATAACTTCATTATGCTGGAGACTGTTGGGTGAGAGCTGTATGGGACTGAGGACAGCAGCAATAGTTCCAGGTATTTTAGATGAAATATAGCTCTATAGTGACACCATAAGATATCACCACAGCTGTAATGAGAGACCTCATTATATCATATATCATTATTTAAAAAAAAAAAAAAAAAGTTATGTGCAATGTTGGTCTGTCGGGTAAGTTCTTTCACTGGTTTTAATTCCAGTGTGCAGTAACCTTACTTAATCGTAATAAAAAAAAAAGAAAAAGAAAATACTTAACTGTTGAATGACTAATATATTTTTCTTGTAAAAGCTCATTTAGAAATCCGACACTGTTTTGAGTGATACTACACAATGTAGTTGGTGATGATTATTATACCATAATACAATACACTTAAAAGGGCTCGGGCATTCGACTGTAACATAAGTAAAAATGTAGCATATTTAACCCTTTTTGCCTTTGTTTTAATTTCAGTTCTTTGATCATTAATGAATATGAAAAGTAAACAATCATAGCACTGTTTATAAATAAATAGTCAATCATCTTTTTGTTCCTAGGCAGAAAGTGTTATTTCCTAATTGCTTCTGCCTAAAGTAAATGGAGAAGTCTATTTTTCTCTACTCACTTTGCTTATGTGATCTGTATAATGTAATTTTTAAATATGCCCATTTTCCATAATCCATATTAATTCAGTGCTAAATGGCTGACCTTTCACAAATTTTCAAGAACTTTCTAGAATGTTGTAGATTTTCTGAAAGCTTTCAAGAACCTTTTAGAAGTTTCTAGAACTTACATTTAGGCATTTAGCATACACTCTTCTGGAGAGTGACTTAAGATGCAAGCATTCTCCAGACATGTACACTCTGCTGTGTATGTACAGTATGTATTGTACTTCAACATATGCTTGAATGCTGCCACCAAGGAGCGTAACATGATATGAAACCGTATTTGGGGGTTGGTAAATGAAAGATTTACATTACATTACATATCCCGATTACAAAAGCAAAGTTTGCAGGGGGATAATGGCCATTTTCTATTAATTTACAAAATAAGCAATTAAGCAATAAAACATACTATTCAGAAACAAAATTTGTGTTTATTGTCCAGGATTATTAGTCCTCCAAATTTGGTACTAAAATCAGTATTTCAGACAAAAGTATTTGTCAATCAGGTCCTATTTTCTGTTAGACATATAACGTATATTTGATGTAAACTCTAAAGATTGCTAAACATTATATACTACAATGTGTAAATTGATGTAAAATATAATTCTATATTATGATAGACAGAGTCCAACGTGGACTATTAGAATTAGAACAGGTGCAGAGTTCCTGCAGGAATGCAGGAAACCTTTTTTTCTTTTAAATAGTGTACTAGCAAGACACATACGGTCTGTGTAAAGTCTCCTCATTTCGTACATATGTACAACAAAAAGGGTTAATGGCGAGGTGAAGTATGTTATGAATGTTGATGGAAATAATTTCATTTCTATGCACACTTTTATTTCAAATACGAGTTTTTTTATGACTTAAAATATGAAAATTAATAAAATGTGTAAGTATCTATTTATATAATGTAGTGGTTCAACAGAACTACACTGTGAAACTAGAAGCATGAAGGTTTCACTACATTTACAATACTGTTGCAATCCCTATTTAAAATTACAGATTCACTAGAGCACAACTGAAAAAAGTGTTTAAAAAATGGAATTAAATATTCAAAACGTATTAAACCTAATTATACAAATATCAGCTTGAAAAGAAGAAGAATTTACACATTGGACATGATATGTGAAACCTACACAGCTGTGGATTAGTATATATAACGCAATTTGTGCATGGGCTGGGCACACCAGTTATTTTGTCTTTGTCAGAACTGATCAGACTCCATCTTGTAACCGTTGTTCCCGGGAAACAATATCCAACCTACGGCCTAGCTCTGTGTATTCTAGCTCGAATTGTCTACAGATTTTTTTATTTTACATTTTCTAGAGGTACCTGAATGAGTCCTGCAACACTCTATGGACATCAAATGCTTATGTAGGGCTTCAGCTCTAATGAAGAAATAGACCCACTGAGAGCTCTTTTTTTTAAGTATGGCTAGAAAAGAAACCCACCCATAAATTAGCACATTAGTTGTGCTAACAACAAACTAAGTATGTCTCTCAGATAAAAAGTGGTAAAGTGGGTACTAAAACAAACCCATTACGTGTATATATACAAACTCTCTTTTAGAGTTCTGTAATATCCATGTATCACACTCAGGCAATGAAAATTTCACAGTGAAAATTAAAATCCCTTAAAACTCCTGTCCTGAGAAAGTCATGAATGGTGTCATTGACTGTGTTAGCTTTACTGAAAGAAGATTTGTACTGACCTCTAAACACACCAAACACAGTGGCTCCAATTATAATTACTTCCTTAGGCATTCCCTTTTAAGTAATTCCTACTCATCTCTCCTGATGCACCAAAGATGTCTCTCCTGCAATGATCAGTTGTGAAATTGAGTTAAAATGAAGAAGTCTTCCCAAATTATTTTAATTTTCTATTGCAAAAGACGTCAACAGTAATGTCCATCCCTTGGTGTAAGCTTTTCAAGTTGGTGAAGGTTAACAAGTTTCAAATACAAACTTTCATAGTATCAACTCCGAACACTACACAACTTTTTACATTGTGCCACAAAATGTCCTGCACAACCTAACCCAACTGCTGAGTCAGCCTGCTCCTGGAACAAAACCAGTTGACCCAATTAATAGCAAATGTGTACATCGTGAATTCTCATTTTGGACTTGGCACATCTGGCAACATCCTGGACAGCAACCTGTATATCCTAATATTCTTGAACAGCTCCTGTCTTACACCATGATGTGACAAGGAGCATATACTTTATAATCTGTGTTTAGCTTGAGTATATACAGTAGTATACAGTTATAGAAGGAAAATAATTTATAATCACACTAACCGGTGTTAACCAGATGATGATGGATTGTATTTCGACACTGGTTTCTCTCAAGTTTCATTCTTGCTATCCCTTTGGCTTGATTATTAAAGATCAATTTAGAAATTGTATCCAGAATTTATATATTTTTGTAAACTAACTTTATGACAATGCCTATGGTTAAAAGTGGTATATAAGTATGAAACTCAATTGATTTAAACCAGATGATATAGCAAGACAATCAATATTTAAAAGATCAGACCTGCCAGTCTTTATGCATTTTGCATGGACTCTCTGCAATTTAAAAATTAAAGTATGTTGGAAAGTTGATGTCTAATTTTCATAATAAAAATGGATGATGAGCAAAACAATATTATTGTAGGTATTTTAAAAATGTATTTTTTTAAAATATATATTAACTGATACTTTCTTTAAACCCGCTTTCCACCATTTCAGTTTTTTGACAAGTGGAAAGTGGGAGTCATGGGAGGAAAAGCCTGAATATGTCTGTCCTAGTGAGCGTGAATGACTGGCTCAATCCTGAGCTCTGATTACTGTCTGTGTGGAGTTTCACGTTTTTTTCCATTGTCAGTTTCAAACATGGCAAAAGGGTGGCCTGGTCATTACTTGTTATTTTAACCCTTTGTGTGAATGTATGTGTGCATACAATATATACATGTTACTGTCATCTAAGGTGTTTCCCTGCCTTGAGCTCACTGTTCCACAATCGACTGCAGCCCTAATAAGAAGAAAAACAATTATAGATAAAGAAGATGAATGACTTTTGCCTTTGGAGAACAGTATAGAGACAAACATTACCATCATACAAGTACCTTCTTCTCAAATAAAAAAATACTGTAAGAATTTTAGATAACCGGAAAGCCTTTACTTGCACCACATTTTGGATGTAGAAATAAAGAATGGAGTACACAAAGAGAGCGAAAAAGAGTTCATGGTTTCTATTTAAATTGTCATGCATGGCCTGGAGGAATGTTTTATAGAGAGAAATAAATGGAGTTTTTAACTCTCAGAACCGTGTACTGTCATTCTGCACAATCAAAAGTCCCATTTTGACTTGAATGTCTTTCAAAATTAAAACATATGTATAGTACACTGCCTGTCCAAAAAAGGGAGAAGTTATTGGCCTGTATCAAGCAAAGAAGACATTGAAATTACTGGAGTTGGTTTAAAAATGTCCAACAAATTATCAAATCCTGGAAGGATATGAAACACATCACAGGAGTAAACCCTGGACATGGTGATCCAAACAACATAGCAGGCTCTGGAATTCTGTGGCACAATACTGACCTGTCAGCTTTGCAGAAAAAATGTGGCCAGAAAAAAAATCATAGATGTCCATGATCATAGATCACTAAAAAAAAGCTTGGTGGAGTGGCATCATAAAAACTGACAATAGAAATCACATTTATGTTTAATAGTCAAAGTAAGAGCATTTCCACACTTGCAATGTGACAAGAGTAAGCAGCTTTGGTGAACTCATCTTGTACAGTATAGTGCTTCATTTGTTCAGGTCTCAGCTCAGCAATGTTATGTCAATAAAATTACGTCAGTCGATGACCTGAATGTACCAAATGACCAGATTATTACATCAATAAATTTTTTTGGTACAGGTTTTATACCAGATGCTATTTCTACCATTAGGCAGACACCCTTACCCAGAGCAACTTACATTTTTATCTCATTATACATCTGAGCAGTTGATGGTGCCTTACTGCCTTACTCAACAGTAGCAACTTGGTGGTCGTGGGGTTTAAACGCGGGATCTTCCGAATCGTAGTCCAATGACTTAACCAGTGACCTATCACTTTTTCTGACACAACCCTTCCCATATTATCCATGCCTGTGACCAGCCCTGACTTTTAATAACTTTTAAATCATAGTCATCAAATCTATGGGGGGCATCACAGTATGAAGACTGAAATATCACATACTATGAGCCTAGACTTAGTTAAATAATTATATATGAACATTTTGAATATATTTATTTAAAATGTATGAATGTATGTTTTTTATTCTAAGAGGACTTCATTAGTACCCTGAACTCTTCTTAGCTGAATCAAAATACATTGAGGTAATACAATATGATTTAATACTGTGAAACCTCATACAGTTCAATCCACTTATATTGCATGTACTGAGACTGGTGAATCAGTCTGAACTGGTGACTCCTTACACTGTTTAAACTTTGGCTGGGGTGGATTGATCTGGGGCAAATGGTAAGCGAGCAATGAGAACGCAACATATTCAACATCTGTGTAAAGTGAAAGCTGCCAGGGGCATTTTGCCATTTAATCAGACACTGCACAATGCTTGAGGCATAGCCCATACCTTATACGGGAAACTGTGGGGTGAGAACCTATGTCTGCTTCCACAGAGACCCATATCCTCCTGGGTGAACCAAAAGCCCTAATGTTAAGCGTGATGAACATTAGCATTTTTAAATTTAATGTTAGAGACAGAGTATGTGCAGTAATATCGAAATTTATATAGCTACCTATTAACATTACGACTAAAAAAATAAGTGAACACAGTAAAAACTTGCACAACTTGGCAGGAACATAGCAGAAACTGGTAAGGACATAGTATGTCTCCCTTGATATGGAGCTGCCATGCTTTTCCTTTTTTTTTTCACAAAATCCCATTAAGGCCTTAACTTTATTTGTAAATGATTGTGTGTACACAAATCAGCCATAAAACTACTAAACTGACAGGTGAACTGAACAACAGTGATCTCCAACTATATACCAGCAAACTGGTGACAGGATCATGGACACGCAAGGCTCACCCATGCTTGCTTGTAGGGATCAAAGGCCAGCCCACCTAGGATGTTCCAGACAAACAAATCAGATTGACTGAGACCTCATCCCGCAACCCACCGCACCCAAAAGAGCCTCTGCCAACCTTCTGGTGGCAAACACCCCAGCACACCTCCGGAGCTTCTTCAGAGCCATGCTCCAAGAGGTGGCACAAAGGGAACCCAAAACTTAGGGGGGTTTAATGTTAATGTTTAGAATGCTATTACTGATGGATGTATATATACTGTATACTCACACAAAAACTTACAGGTACAGGTAATGTGATTTTAATTATCCTGTCTAATTTAAAATTTTATTCTTATGTTTGTTTATATCAGGATTTATATGGGATAAACATATATTACACTGTCTCATTTATATACAGTGAATGCAGTAAATGTGCAGTGGTTGCTTTTTTTCTTATTTAATAGAATAATAAGAATTGTTCATTTTTGAAAACCTTGCAGATTTCATATGTCCAATTCCTAACCTACAGTCAACTGTAGGCTAAATTATTTATCATGTCCTTTAAAAAGGAAATAATAAATAAATAAATAAATAAATAAATAAAATTAAAGTCTTATGCCATTTTTATGTAGCAATAAGCATTGCTATTTAGGTAGTTTCGAGTTAAAGGCTGGGGAGGTTATTCATAGTTCACCTGGAGTAATTTTGCTGAAGTGACAGCCTTGTTATGTTTCTTTCCAAACAAGAAAGGGTTATTTCTTTCAATAATCTATCTATCTATCTATCTATCTATCTATCTATCTATCTATCTATCTAGGGGGCAGGGGTGGAGGTGTTGGACTGCTGACTAGGAGGTCCCCGGTTCGAGTCCTGATGACACCTGGTTGCCACTGTTGGACCCTTGAGCATGGTCCCTCATCCCCAAGTGCTTAAATACAATTAACTGTCAAACTGGCAACCTGACCCTGACCCAATAACTGCCACAGAAACAACAGCTATATATCCGTCACCCGATGTGCCAGGCAGCACATCGGGTGAAAAAAAATCCAGACTTTTTTTTAGAAAGATCCATGATGCTTATTATGACAAAAAGATCCATGATGCTTATTATGATGCTAGACTGTATCAATAACAGCAAACATTGTCATTTAACAATCGCAGTATGTCACATATCAGTTTATCAGCACATGCCTGTTACGTGTCCAGTACACTATCTGTCCTGGTGGAAAAAGATTTTACTCTCAGACATTGTCTCTCACATCATAGTCCCTGCTGCAAAGGTGTGTTTTAATTTGGTGTGACCTATATCACAACACCAAGAGTTCCTTTGTCTCATGCTGGTCAATCAAAGACTGATCGCATTTTCTTTATCATAGGTATAGTAGTAAGAGTTTGAACAATAGGATGCAGCATATTTTGCATATACGTAGATGTTGCTTAAGATGCAGTGCTTAAGATGTGTAGCTGGTTGCTTAGGATTTAGAATAAAGCTCAGCCTTCAGGCACAAGGTGTGCTTTTAATGTGTTCTTCGTTAGCCTACTACTGTTATTGGTATAAAGGCTTTCACACAATTTTTTAAAATATAGAAGCCATGTTCTCCTTACACTCCTTAACACTTAAATCACTGTTTTCCACTACTTACATCTGTCTCCATTCCTAGCCAGAATGAAGGTGTAATTGTTATATATATAAGTATTGTTCAGCTGACCAGTAACCTCTTTTCCATAGAACCACAGGGTGTTAATGCAGTTTTCTCTGTGTTTGTCTCCAGAAATCCATCTGTAACTTGGGTGTACTGGTAAGAATAAACAATAAAGTAGAAGAAGAGTAAATAGCATGTCCATCAATTTGTCTGGTCATGAATTGTATTTTTGCCATCAGTTCTGGATTCCTTCAACCCCCACAGACCCACCCAGGCTTGTTCAGTGCTCTACCCCATATACCCCATATGATCGAAAAGCTCTGCAGATACACATGTTCAGCTCAGCAGAGCTGTCAACAGCTGTCCAATTTAGAGCAGCGTGCATGTGTGTGAGTGTGTGTATGAGTGTGTGTGTGTGTGTGTGTGTGTGTTTACGCTTGTCAGAATATGCTTGAGATTCTCATAGTATTCAGAACACAACTCTACACTCTGTTCGACCTGGCAGCTCACCTTCAGCCATTTGACTTCAGCTACAAATACAACCAAGCTTTCAGATGTTCAGTCATTATGGATTAATTTAGTCATTATGAATATTAATACTTTTAATTATTATTATGATTATTATTATTAGTTATTATTATTATTATTATTATTATTATTAATAATAATAATAATAATAATAATAGAACAGTTTTTTATTATATATTGTTTTTAGTTTTTATAATTTTCAGAATTTTCAAAAAAAGTTAAAAGCATTCTGATAAACAAAGACTTTTGTTTTTAAATGCTGCTCTAACTATTATCCTATGTCTGACTAAAAATAGACATTAGGAAAGGGTCTGAACAAAATCTAAACTAGTAAAATAAAATCAATTGAAAAAAGCCTCATGTAAAATACATATCATAAATATATTAGAAAGATCATGTATACCAATCTGAAGGAATCGCTGAAAACTGACAAGGAAGAGAATTAAATTACAGGGTGTCATCGTTTGTGTCACCTAAGACCATTAGTTATGAATCTTATATCATATGCTGACTCCACTTTATTCCTCCTGTGGCATACTACGGTGTTTATATTAAAAAAAAAAATCCACAAAAGTAATTTTTCCCAGCTGTGACGCACGGTACCGTAGGTACCTTAGGCACAGAAAATTTCCTCCACCTTTATCGAGACCATATCTCTGTTTATGCCAGTGTCAGCAACTGTAATGCTGCTCTTCCTGATTTGACCAACTTTTTATAATATAATTAGCAGATAGATTCAACAAAATTTGTTATTGTAAAAACTCGTTATTATAAATCTATTTCCTCATTTAAATATAGCAGAGAAAGGGTATGTTTTTTTTAAATTTTAAGTTGTTATAAGTTTTTTATTTTACATTTTTTGTAAATAGATAAAGGTAAGCAGATAAACTGTTGCACAATTAGTATATTAGTCCAGGAAGTAAACTTGCGTTCTTGTACAGATGGGTGTGTCGCAGGTGTGTCAATGTTGTTCTTTCAAGTAAAACATGAAAATCATCCCTTTAATCACACACACACTCAGCAGTCTACAAGCAATATGTTCAATTCACAAAGAATAGCTGGAGATATAGGCTGTCCATAACAAGAGCCCTTTTCCCCAGTTGTACTTTCGTGAGATGCTGTGTATGCTGCAACTGTCTTTTTCCATCTTCTTTTTTGTCACCATCTTGTAAAAACAATAGTATTTTAGGTTTGCTCAATTCTTTCTGATAAATCACTGCCCACCCTAAGAGCTGACTGTCACCTTAAATGTGAAGATTTCCCCACAGACAACATGGAAAGGGTCAAAAGCAAAAGTCAGAATTCATCTCTGCTAAGCTGCAGAATTACCTGCAGGTTCTAAACACGGCACATTGAGCTGCAGTCTGACTGACACACTCCCTACTCCTGAACCCTGACAAGCCAGAATAAGAGTCTAATACATGCAAGTTTAAATGTTAATAGAAACCTCTGAGCAAAGCGAATAATTGAATAATTTACAGTCATGTTTAAAAGTTACTACTCCCTTTTTAATTCTCTGTATAAGGCAAATACAACCTCAGACGAATAACAACATATACATTTTTGCATCATGCAATTATTCATTAACAAAAAGAAATTGAAGAAACATGTGGGCAATACTAAGTACACCCTTCCTGATTCCACAGGATTTAATAGCTGGTACAGTTCACAGTGAAATTAAACCACATTACCCCAGGACCATGGTGCTACATAAAACACCACGGTACTATTGGACACAGTATGATGACTAAAGCCTGGCGTGGTACAGTATGTCCTAAACAGTTTAGGCTGAAGTGAGATTGTTAGCTGCATGTCTTGAGGCAAGGTAGGCAGAAAAAATGGTTTCTGAGTCAGGATGCCAACAGTCTGGCAGGGCAAGTGTGAATGGAGTAACATACACTCTCTGGAAGTATGAAGGAAACAGAATGATACATATGCTCCTATGTATTGATCAAGAGTGATGCTCAAGTATCAAGATAATGCCTTGATGAGGATGTGGTCTGTGGTATAAGGGGAATAGAGTTACATGTATATTTTTGTCTGGTCTTCTTGCAAATTAATTGAATAGTGTGAAGCGCAGAATTTAGAGAGGGTTGCCTTTTATAAAATATTGGGTTGCTGTGTTGCACTAGATGTAAAACTTGCTTGCTAATTAAGAAATTATTTAGTTGCGAATAAAACCCTCTTTTCCCTCTTAGTGGTGTTCAGTACACATTTTATTTATTCTTAATACAAGTGAGTTTAAACTTGGGTACATCTCGGCATTTAAGTACAAGCTTACCAGGGAAACAATATTATAAAGGGAAGTAAGTTTATGCTCTTTTGAAATTCATTTAACAACTTTGCGTATTTCAGCTTATCTGAAACAGAAAATGATCCCAGGGCTTCTGTACTCACTTCGACATTGGAAAATCAATCATATTCAGTCTTATTCAATCTTTGAGAGAGAAATGAGCTTCTAGGGACGACAGCAAAGTCATTAGTGCTGAATTGTGAAAACCAATACTTATATAATTGACATAAAAAAAAACCTGCCATCTATCTAGACTTGCCCAGAGTTCGTTTGCTGAAGCCTGTTGACCATGTAGGATTGATATTTGCTAAAATTGTGGTATTTGTTTCAGCATGTCCTCAAGCATGAGAGAGTCAACATCTGAATCCATCAGTAGCACACTCTTGATTAATTAAACATGGCACAGCAAATTTGGTACAGTTTGATCACTTTTCTCTTAAATACACTTATATCACTGTCTTGTTAGTAAAGTATTTTAAATAAGACTTAGTGTGTAATCTAAACATACTGTAAATGACGCAGCTTTACAGGTGACATTCATGAAATATTGCACACTGAATACATAAATAAGAACAAAGGAACAGGGCAGGACAAAAACTTTGTAATTTAAAATAAAGTAAATGTATTTTATTTAATTGTGGTAGAAATGATGGAAATAGGCTTATTGATTTTTTAATAAATCACAGCCAATTAAAGAGAAAGGATAAGTCCATGTGTGCTGGCGATGAAAGGCTGTGTAGATATCAAAAGGAGGTGAACAGCAGTCCTCTATGGCTTATCATTTTATTCTTGAATAGGTTTTTCTTTGGTGGCATGGTGGTGTAGTTGTTAGCACTGTTGCCTTGCACCTCCAGGATCCGGATTCGATTCCCGGCCAGGCTTGATTCCCGTCTCTGTGTGCATGGAGTTTGCATATTCTCCCCGCGCTTGGTGGGTTTCTTCCGGGTACTCCGGTTTCCTCCCACAGTCCAAAGATATATAGGTTAGGCTAATTGCCGTTCCCAAATTGCCCGTAGTGTGTGAGTGTGTGTATGTGTGTGTGCCTTGCGATGGATTGGCACCCTGTCTAGGGTGTACCCTGCCTCGCGCCCTAAGCCTCCTGGGATAGGCTCCAGGTCCCTGCGACCCTGAATACAGGATAAAGCGGCATAGAAGATGAGTGAGTGAGTGAGATTTTTCTTTGTAAGTAGTCTGTTCTGTACATTAATAATTAAATTCTATGCCACACTACCAAATCGTTGTCAGGGTGCTTGATATAAATAACATATATTTATAATAATTATATAATATAATTATAATATATAAATATAATAATATAATAATTATATTACTTTCACATCTGATCCCGAAAAAATCCCAAATATAAAGACAATCCTAACTGGATAGAAGAATAGACAATGTAATGCTTATTCAAACTGTTAACAATAAACTTTGAGCTATTATGCTTAGAGGCATCTTGGTCTGAACTAAACATCTAATTCTTCTTCTTGTGAAATTATTTTTGAACATGTGTACACTTGTGCAGTTCCTGTATTGCTCATAATTCATAGCAATGTAACTTTGTGTAGGTAGCTCATACCTTGTCCTTATACCCTGATCAGCCATAAAATAACACAAAACATGCCCAGTATTGTGTAGGTTCCTGTGCCACCTGGGCAGCTCTGGTGCCTCGAGGCATGACTCCACAAGACCTCTGGGGGTGCCCTGTGGTGTCTGGCATCAGGATGTTGGTGGCACATCCTTTGGGTGCTGTGGGTTGCAGGTTGGGCCTCTGTGGATCGGACTTGTTTTGTCCAGAGTTAAATTTTTTTTGGCAATTTGTGCTGCATTGGATTTTTTGTGGAACAGGACTGGATGGCCCAGGTATGGGTGAGACTTGGATTGCCCATGATACCTGTCATCAGGTTACAGGTATATAATTGATAATCAGTGTTAATTTTATGTGGTGTTAATGTTATGGCTGATCGGTGTACTCTAAGTTTTATCATCTGAAAATACATTATACCACTATATAAGACAGCATCCCGTTAGCATATTCAGAAATATACACTTTCCTGTGGTAGTTCTGAAAACTTTCTCATTCCATCTTGTGACACCATTGCATCAACCAGTAGCTCTCACGCCCTTCTACATTCTGCTGTGTGCCATGTTTGTGTTTGTTATTGTGTTTGTTATATCAATAGTTACCTTCCGATAAGTAAATACATTAATGAGTAAGTCATATTTATAAATTCATTAATTAATCTTAAATTCTGACAGATTTTATTATTTACATATTTACGTTACCTGAGTATCTCATATACATAACAGAATGGATGGAAACCCCCTATTGGGTCCTGTTTGTGTTCCACCATAGGGCAGAAATACTGTAAATATTTCAGGTGTAATTGCAATCACAGTGCTTTTGATATTGTAGAGGGTCCTGATAGATTGCAGAAACTACTCAGGAATCTGCTTCCTACTTTTTCGCCACACCAGGAGGTAAGAAATATATAAAGACACATAAATAAAAGCTTAGAGTGTTTTTTTTTGTAGTGTTGTTTTTACTTCAACATACTTGAAAATGCTTTTAACATTGCATTATTAAAACAATAGTAGATAACTTTTTAAATTAGTTTTAGTTAAGGCATTTAGACCTGTGTCCATGGGTACAGAATGTTGTATGAAAACTAATAAATTACTGTAGTTGAAAAAATATATATATATGATGCAATTGTTTCACCTTCTCCCCCCCCCAAGCTAAAGTCAATTTATTAAGGTTTACAGTGTATGTAAAAGTCAAATGGAGCCTGCCCAAAGTAGTGGAATTGACAAGTTCCACACCTCTTAGAGTGAATTTAAAACTAAAATGTTAATGAGCACCCCAAAAAAGGCACACTAGGCAACTTGTTTGTTCCTCTGTCTCAAATCTGCTCTGAATGAAGGAAGGGTAATGAGGTAAAAGTGCCAGTACCCTTCAAGCAACATAACCAAGGTTAACTGTGTTGCCTAGTGGCAAATTTAAGTTGGTGAAAATTAAGCATAAAATGCACTCCCACCAGCACAATTGTCCTTATTCAATCCCAGATACTAGTTATTAATGCTGAACTACCCAGTTATCAATGTTTACTAGTTTGGGTTATTACAACAGTTAATCAGCTTAGAAATAAACTATTCATTTTGTTAGAAATCGCAATGGGTGTCAAAAAAGAAGAGCAGTACAGGGATAATCCCAATGTTTAAGTGAGAAGGTTTTATTGTGATCTTTTCTTTTGAAAAATGCCAAAAATGCACATATGTAAAAGCTTCCAAAGAATTTAAGCCTTAATTAGGAATGACTATACCATGAACAAAATAGTAAAACTGGGTTAGGACCCCACTTTGCTCTCGGAACAGCCTCAATTCTTCATGACATGGGTTCCACAATGTGTTGGAAACATTTCTTTGAGATTCTGGTCCATGTTGACAGGATTGCATCAGATAATTGCTGCAGATTTGTCAGCTGAACATTCATGCTGTGAATTTCTGGTTCTACCACATCCCAGAGATGCTATACTGAATTCAGATCTGCTGACTGGGGAGGCCACAGATGAGAACTTGTTGTCTTGTTAACAGTTTGAGACAACTTTGTAATGAATTATTATGCTGAAAGTAGCCACCGGCTAATTATGGGGCCATAAGGGGATACACATGGTAAGCAGCTATATTTAGATAGGCTATTGCTTTCAAATCATGCATTAGTATTAAGGAGCCTATGGAATGTCAATAAAAGATTCTTCACACCACTACATTGCCATCTCCAGCCTGAACTTTTGACACAAGGCTTCAAATTCATGCTGTTAATATACTTGCCAGACCCGACATTTGGTGAGCCTGTACCCACTGTAGCCTTCTTGTTTTTTGGGTGACAGGAGTGGAAACCAGTTGGATGTGTTTGGTGTTCAAAGTTAAGTTGGATGCTGAAATATTAATTTAGCACCAATATCCATGCTGCAATTTAATAATAAGATTATATTTTTCCTATTTTATTTAAAGTGTATACTCTGAGACTGCTTTCCCTGAATAAAATTCCTTCTATTGAAATCTACTGTTAATTTTTAACTTAGGGGCATTTATGTAATGTGTGTTGGAGCCTCCTGCATTTAGAAATGATTCCTGAATTGGTAGATCATGTAAATGTTCAAATTCAACTAAACATACATACATGTGTATAAGTCATAAAAACCGATTTACTTTTAAGCACTCCGCAAATTTCATGTTAACAAACTATGATTTTGTCTACTTTTTGAATGACATAATTGATTCTTTCTTCAGTTGTTTACAGGTACATTATTTCACTTAGAATTCACCATATAACAATTCCAGTGGGTGAAAAATTTACAAACACTCAGTTGACTCAAAAATGTATGTTATGTTTTATACAGTGGCGGCTGCTAGCTTTTGAAACAGGGGAAGCTCATATTAGGCCTTCATCATAAATTTTTTTAATTATAATTACATTTTTCATCATAAAAAATCACCTGCAAATCCGCATGGGACTGAACTCGAATCTCTGTATACTGTTATGTATTCTTAAGACATGCTGTCAATCAAAAAAGGGGTTCTGCCCTTTAAACAGCTCCTCCAATCATCATGCAGCAGCCCAGCGTCCTGGCCCGCCCACTGCTCCATTCACTCCCAGA
>JAOVVA010000052.1:10510508-10522873 GCA_028565275.1 Leiocassis micropogon | reverse complement strand
AAGTTGACCGCGTTCTAGCGCACTTTTATTAAAACCAATATAGATACGACAGTGCATATATGAGCATTTATTTTCTGACATAGTAGAGGAAGGGGAGCTTCCCTTGTAGTCTTAGAGCAGCCGCCACTGGTTTTATAAGCTTCTGTTAGACTAAATAACATAATTTGAGTCAACTGGGGGTGTACCTGGGAATTGATTTTAAAGCTCATGTTCTTCAAACTAAGTGTAAAAATCAAAAGAATTCAGCCAAGATCTCAGAAAAAAAAAACCCTGGTTCATCCTTGGGAACATTTTCCAAATGCCTGAAGGTACGATCTACTCAAACAATACTTCACAATGTAAACACCATGGGACCACGCAGCCATCATACCGCTCAGGAAGGAGACGCATACTTTGGTACAAAAAGTACAAATCAATTCTAGAGCAACAGCAAAAAACCTTTTGGACACACTGGAGGAAACAGGTACAAACGTATCTACAACCAAAATAAAACAAGACTGATATTGTCATTACCTGAAAGGCTGCTCAGCAAAGAGAGCATTGTTTCAAAATTGTAAAAATGGGGACAAAGATCTTATTTTTTGGAGAAATGACTGATGAAATAAATATGGAACTTATGAACATTATGAACTTAATGACCATCATTGTCTGTAAGGGAAAAGGGTGAGGCTTGCAAGCTGAAGAAAACTATTTCTATGATGGGCTGAGACCCCACCAAGGCGGTACCATGCCTCTGAGTACCTTGGCTCCAGGGCCCTCACAACTCTAGGAGAAGGATAAGTGGTACAGAAAAATATGAGAACTGTACCAAAAGGAAATCAAATCACACATGTTGGTAGAGTAACTCTTCCTCTAAATAAAGGTTCCACCTAAAAGAGTGTCCATCACAATCAAGATATTTGCACCATTGTTGAACTCAACTCTAAAAACTCAAGTAACTCTAAAAACTCAATAAAAAATTCAGCTACAGAAAAATTTGGGGGGAAAATGTACTGTTGTACCTACTGTACTTTTGTGTCAGTGGCCACAACTGATGTGGCCACTGACACAAAAGGTCTCCCTCTGCATGGTTTGTCGTCACCATTTTTTAAACTTCTTCATCCATCTGTGAACACTCCAATGGTGTCATCTCTGTAAATATTATGTAGCCATATTGTGGATGTCAGACACCCTGTACCTCATTTCATCAAGAACTCAATGACGGAAGAACAAGAAGAAGAGTTACCATAGATGGAGTTTTTGTATTCATTTTACTCATTTTCTACTTATAAATAAATACATTTTAATTAAATTTATGAATTTCAGACAACAGAAATTCCCTTTGGACAACACATAATGCAGATCGTAAGCAAGTTCTTCTTTTTTCTTTGCGTACAGGCAGAAAATGCAACACTTTCCTCAGTATACATTCACACACTCTCCCGCTACACTACACTTATACACTTATTCTGTGCAGGGTCGCGCAAGGGCCTGGAACCTATCCCAGGGAACTAGGTATATTAGAAATTATCTTAGTGCCTGAGATTTATTTTGATATATGCAATGACAATGTCAAGAGCAGAATAACATTGTTAACATTACATTTTGCCCTGCCAAAAGTGTGTGAACTGTAGATACCATATCTAATCTCTCTGGTTCCAGATAAAAATAATAATACTCGAAAATTAATTACTTTAAATTTAAGGAGAAATAAGGAGACAATTGCAAGGTGCAGTGTACAAAATTTACCGAATTATATGCACTGATACATTTACTGTTGCAGTTTATGCTTTTTAAGTTTATGATTAACAACTCTTTGATTAAATGTGCATATTATGTGCAATAATACATCTACCTTGTATTAAGTTTGCAGCATTTTTACATTGTGTCAATTACAGTATATGTAAAAAATATGATTATTTTAATGTCACCCAAAAATGCTCCATGTGGATACTAACTCTCTTTTTACATCCCTATCTTTTTCTCTCTCTCTCCTTACTTGAGAAAAGACAGGTTATACTCATATAACTCATTTACTGGCTATTTTTTAGAGCAGTCGAATTAGGTTTTGAAACACAATTATTAAAATGTTGTGCTTTTTTGAAAAAGAAGATAACCTAGAAAAAAATTAAAAAATAGTAAGCTTGTGTTACAGACCTTATTTGATGCTACATATTACATCTACACATAGTGTAAAGAACTGTACATCATATTAGACGTGCACACTTCTTGCATGCATTTGGGAGCGTGACTCTTCTTCAAATTTTTCTTTAGTGTACCTTTAAGGTTATAAAACAAAATAATGGTTTAGATTTTCTTATTGCAGCATCAGAGAAGGTGGGAAAAAACCCTTGAAGAAAAAAACTTTAAATGTCATTCGCCAGATGCTTATCAATTTTTAAGTTTTAAGTAACTTTCCCACACCCTGGTTGCAGATGCTGATGTCTGCAGCATGTGGAATTTGTGTCTGCACCTTGCTCATTTATTCTATCGATTTTGGGGACAGGTGATATTATTATAAAGCATATAACATTAAAGATTTTAAATTTTACATGCATTCTAGGGGATAAGTGGAAGTTTATTTTATAGTCTTTTAGGAAACATATATTTTTGTTCTCCATCTGAAAAATGCTTTCACACTGAAAAAAGTAGACTAAGAATATGACAGCTTAAGGACTAATAAAAAAAATCACAAACACCAGTGACTCTTTCTTTCTTCTTGTCTTTTTAATAATTTGATTTCTGAAAAATCCAAAGTGCAATAAAATTTAGGAATAAATTTCTGATTACCCTATTGCCCATTAATATACCATTGTATAGACCATTTGTTGGGTGCTGTGGATCATGAAACACTTACAAAATCTAAATACATATATACATGTATACATACATATGCACAGTATTAAAACCTGGGGGGAAATTTATATTAATCAGTTCTTAAGGTGTGTGTAAATTTTTTAGCTATTCATTTGGGGAATTTTAATAATTATTATAGTTGCTGTTAATACATAGTGTGCTCGTTAAGTCCAGCATCATGCGTAATAATTTTTTTAATGTTGAATATTTGCAGAATTTCCCATTTTGCTCTCTTTTACTTAGATTTCCTTTAAGAGAATAATTTAAACTTATTTTTCTTACACAGATACATCATAGTCTGTAAAAATTTACAAAATACACATCAACCCCCTTATATTATATTATATTATATTATATTATATTATATTATATTATATTATATTATATTTTTTTTAAAAGGCTTTTCGAAAAAAATACACCCTCTCAACATATCTAAACAAAACATTTTTTTGGTGCCCATTTAAATGCATATTTAAAAAGGTTTTTACATTTTTATAAAACTAAAAGTCAGTGTGGCCATTACTGTGACATATGTAAAAGAGTGAAAATTTTATTCAGTTTTTCTTTTCCTATCACTACAATACATTTTGAATGATTTACTGCTGTGTTGTCAATACAGCACTGTAAATTTGATTTCAGCATTTATAGCAATAGGTTATTGCAGCATAGAAAAAAAAACATAAAAAAGATTATTTATCACACTGAATACACCCACATCAGTTTTCTGACTACTAGACTACTGGCCTAGACTACCCACGTGAAAGTCACATATGCATGAAAGGAATGGCTATTCACTGCAAAAAGCTGAGGCTTTGTTTATAATAACGTTAATTTACAGTCAACTGCAACCCAAATAAAATACTAACCTTAAGTTTGATTTCACACCTAATTTCAGCTGAAAACATTACAAGAATAGTCACTTTAACATATTCTCTCACGTAATACGTTTTTAAACCTGAAATTATAAAATTGTGAAAACAGCAATATGTATTTAATTACATATTAGATATAATTGTTTGTAATTATATATTATATATATAACACGTAACAGGTAATTTGCTGCCTAAGAAACAAAGGATTCTTACAACCCACACGTGCATGTGTAATGTTACTCTGAGTTGCATATAAAACATTAATGGCAGCATGATTCTTTGGGAGCTGGTGATGAAATTATGGTGTAACCTTTATCAATGTACGAGCAAACCAGTGGTGTGCTCTTGCATATCACAGATCAGCTACTCTAGACTACTCTATATATGCTCTCTCTCTCTCTCTCTCTCTCTATATATATATATATATATATATATATATATATATATGGTGTTTCTGTGTGTGTGTGTGTGTGCACGTGTTTGTGTGCATGTTTGTTTGTGTGCGTGTTTGTTTGTGTGCGTGTGTGTAAATGGTATTTCACTGTTTAATTAATCTAATTTTGGCTACTGCAGCAAGAACTAGTTTATAAACCTGCATAAATATAACAAATATACGATTTATTATTATTACTGTATCGCTGAATAGAGATGAGTACAGGATAATCACTGCACTTACTAAGTACCTATGCCCAGCCCTATGCTTAAAATATTCAAATAAAGATTTATTCATTTATTCAAAATGAGGCGATCAAATTTAGGGACTTGCTGTGCATAAATTGATTGTTTATCAATAATTATTAAGAAAATTATATATACTGAAGTTGTCTGGAAAATAAAATAAACAACTGTGATAAATAATACTACTATGAATAATAATAATCAATTGTATAATACAATTTAATATTAATAACAAATTATATAACATTTAATAAAACTACTAGTACTACTACTAATAATAATAAATTATTATCATTATTATTATTATCATTATTATTATTATGCCGACTTACTCATTTTCTATTACACTTAAGCCATAAAAGGTTGTGGGACCTGGATCGCAGGAGACTAGGGGCACAAGTTAGGGACAGAATGCCAATCCATCACAAGGCCAAAGTGTGGGGCCACATTGCTAAACATTACCATTAATAATGCTACCATTAAAAATAATAATAATAATAATAATAATAGTAGTAGTAGTAGTAGCAAAATCCCTGCCTTATTGCTGTTATATAATTCCTGTATATGCTGAATCATCTTCAACATTATTATTAATATTATTATTATTTTTTAAATTATTATTATTATTATTATTATTATTATTATTATTATTATATTTTTTTACAAGTATTTTTCAAAATCTAATACGTACAGGGCCAGTCAAAAGTTTAAACACATTCTAATTTAATGTTTTTTGTTTCAACATTCTAAAAACAATATTGAAGATTTTAAAACTATGAAATAACACATATGAAATTAGGTAATTAAGTAACACCAGTAACCACAACAACCACAGTCAAATTTGTTATTTAAAGACACAAAGGTCAGCTGTTCGGGAACAGCTCTTGCAAGAACAGTACTGTCAAGTGCATTTGCAAAACCCATCAAGTACCATGATGAAACTGGCTCTTATGAAGACCTTCCCAGGAAAGCACAGAGCATACGTAGCAGACACATATTGATATCCACTGTTCAAATGGGATTGTTGCATATTTTGGATGCAACCAAAAGAAAAAAAGGCCTGTCCAAGTTTTGTGATCACACACACACACACACACACACATATATATATATATACATAAATATATATATAAGCAAATTAACAGATTAGGCCATTCAAACATAAAGGACTTTCAAACATCATTAAACATGGCTGTATACATACATAATAAACAGTCAGACAAACCAATAAATAAATAAAAATATAAAGTGGGAGTGCCTGTACTCCTGTCATGTTTTGAGTCAGGTCAGATTTCAGCGTGATTTTGGGAGGTCTTATAAAGTTATTAGGTATTATTACACTCCTCTCCACCCCACCATGCAGCACACAGTCTATACACTATAGAGATTTGAGGTCCTGTATATCTACCCATGTGTCCGTCGCTCGTTTTAAACATATTACAGACTGTCTGTGAGAGTCTGAGGCGTTTAGACACCATGCTCTGTGCCTTGAGCTCAGACAGCCTCCCCCTCAGGCTACACTTTCCTGAGACGGATTGTCACATCGGGAAATGAAAGTATATTTCCCAAACAAAAACTACTATTTTTTTTCCTAGGGTGATTTTCACTTTCCAAACAATATACTATAGGAGCGAAACTTCTCAACACGGAAGCGTAGGTTATGGACAAGAGTGCCAACAGAGTTTGAACACAGGCAAAACTCCAGCAGATCTGATGCAACACGCGTGCAACCGGCTCCCGCTCCAAACTCTCCCGCTCCAGTGTCCTTCCTCACAGCCTCTCATTAACTAGTCCTCTCTGTCTCACGCCTTTACGCGGACTGTCTGCTTTTATTTGATCAGCAATTATAGTTGTATACTTTTCGGCAAATTAGTCCAATTTTTAATCATTCGCAAGAACTCGGTTTTTCTTTTTGTCTCGCCTTTAATTTGCCCTCATATAACCGACAGACACTAGGATATAAATAGCTGCATCAATTAATAACACGTTATAACGGAGTGTTTCTAGCAGCTCACTTGACGTTTATTAGGCTACAGTTCAGAAAGAGGCGGATTGATATGAGTGGGTGTGATAAGGCTGTGTTTGTATAGGCGTTGTGCTCCCCGGTGCCGAAAAGTTTTACAAACGTTTTTTTCCTTCTCTAGATCATCTTCAACATCAAATGGTTTAAACAAGACAGAAGCGATGCTTTGTTAATTTGCAGTGGAGTTTCATCTGCCGGAGTTTACCGAGTGGACAGGACATTTCAGCCCACATCAACATGGAGTAAGTGCACACTACTTGCGTTTCATTTCTTTTAGCTGTGATTACAGTAACCGCCCAAGCTGGATGTCAGTTTGGTTTTGTATTGTTCATTTGTTTTTTGTGTACGGCTTGTTTAATTATTTGTTTCTTTTTTTTTTTTACACACACCGTTCACATAAAACTTTTGTTGTGATCATGTTTGGGATTGATCGTGTTTAAACTCTGGACTTTTGCTCGTTATAAAGTTACAACAGTTATGTAACCTTTTTTTCAAAGATGTATTCTAGGGAATCATGAAACTCAAATCACAGACAGATAAACCTCCTTATAAAGATGACTTGTCTGGAGTTGTGTGATTAGGTTTTAATGATGTCTTTCACTCAATAGCTGGTCCTGTTCTGTAATCTGCTCTGTCCTGTTAAATGCCATTAATTTCATGCCTCTGGCGGCTCACTGACCACGTGACTGATCTCTGCTCTTTTGGCACGGATGATTTGTGCATTCAGTCATCCAGCATATGTGAATCCTCAAGTCTCAAGTAATCCAGATGATTTAGTCATTATATATTCTATTCTATTTTATTCTACTCTATTATGTGTTTTCAAAAGGTTTACATTTTGTTTTAATCTAATAAAACAGTATAAAACTGTATAAAACAGATTGATTACCTAAACCAGAGTAATCATTTTAGGATTCTCATTTTAGACTAACTGGACTTGCTTGCTTGTAAACATGCAAATCATCAAGCAAAACAATTTTTGGAAGGGATTTAAAACGATTACTAAACAATCCAATATAATAACCATGCAATTCAAAGGTTTGATTGACACAAACTCACAATTCATGTTTTTTTAATCCTTGTGTTTCATAGGTATCAATGTTTCTTGTCATTGAGCTGTGTGAAGCACTCCTTGAGTTCTGACACATTTGAGCACACAATCGAGTACTTCAAGCAAATCAGAGAACATTGTGGCAGCATAGATCCTTTTCTGCAAAATTCCCCTCATTTGCAAAGCCGACCTCCGAATTCTCTCTTTCCCACTGGCTAATGATAGCCAATCCCAGAAAAGAGGGGAGGAGTCCACGTAGACGTACGGACGTACATTGGTAAGCAGAGAGATGATTTTTTTATTTTACCCGATAGTCGGTGGACACCGCACTGCAGTATATGTGTTAATGGCGTACCGTAAGTAAAGCTAATGATTTGATTTCATATGCTGTTTCTTTTATTGTGTTTTGCTTGTGAATGCATTTCTAGCTATGTTTAATTGTATGCACAGTCTGGAATTCATTAATACATGTCTGCTGCATAAAAAGAATTAGTGCGTAGGTATGATTAGTCGAAGTGATTAGAGTTACTATTGCAAGTTGCGCCATTCATAAGAGGGGCTCAATTTGAGATTTTCTTTTCTTTTTATTGTAATTTATAATTAACTTTCATTTAATGTTTACTTTGCAATTTGCAGATTGGATGACAGAACATTTTGACACCTACCCGCTTTCAACATCAACTGAATCGTCTCCTGGTTCATCGATTCCACCTTCCCCCTTGGAACATGATGTCCAGGTGCCCTCAGATTTGGAGGTTATGACCTCCCTCCTAAAGGAAGAACTTGCCCAACTTGAGGATTATTATCTATTTGAATCAACGCCCATGAAAGCAGAGAAATGGCAGAAATGCGATAAAAGCTACCAAACAATGTCTGCCCCATCATATTACCAGTTACCCTGCAGTTCATACAATGTGAACCAGTCCGAATCAAACCCCAGGCTTGTTAGCCTGGCAACAGGTGAGCTTGACCTAAGAGGGTTTTGTGGCAGCTCTGTTGGAAGATCTAAAACATCCAGACCTGCTCCTTACAGTTATGTTCGGACCCACTCCACAAGCCAAAGGATAGCATCAAATGGTTGTAAAGACGTGGAGGTTTTTGAGAAAGAGACATGGACTTTTAAAGGGACTCATTCAGGTTATGCAGAGATGGCTTTAGACCAGTGTGCTGTTGACAAGATTTTTGGAAAGAACCATATTGGTACGAAAAAGGTCAGAGAATGTGCCATATTGCTAAAGGAAGAAGAAAAGAGATGTTTCACTGAAGATGTTTTCTACAGAGCAGAGATGGTGAAAAGTTTTGATGCTGGTGCACCGCTGGATGCCCATCACAGGAGAGAAGGTCAAGTTCATGGAATGAAGATGCTCGGTCATGGTCATGAAGCTGTTTCGATGCCAGTAGTGCACTGTAATGAAAATGGAAGCAGTCCTGCATTTAAACATCCAGAAGTAGCTGAGTGTTACTTTAGTCAGATTACTGCAAATTTAGAACCATATCATGGCTTTATGAATGAGGTAGATCAGTCAGTCCGGTCTGGGGCTGTCGAGCCTTTGAATGGTGGTTACTCAAGCCATGAATGCCTTGTAGATCAAAGCTTTGACTGTCTGTCTGGAGACAGTGTTGGATCTTCTTTGGAGTTTCCAGCACAGAAACCAGTTCAAAGGCTAAGAGAAAACCTGTGTGGGTTTAAGCCGGAGGTCAAAATAAGTTGCCTTGAACGGAGCCATGGAGAGCGCAAGCAGAAGAAAAGAGACCAGAACAAGACCGCTGCTTACAGGTATTGTGGCAGTGGTCTTTAACCCATTAATAAGACTTATGTTATCAAGTGAAATATTTCAGCTATTGGATGGGATGTTGTACTTTAAATACAAGTGTGTGTTCAATAGATTCCATCCCAGACATTGTATCATTGTGACAATGGGTAACTATTCAAAAACATTCTTTGCCAAGTGAGGTTAAATATTTTTGCTTAGTAACGAAAGTTCTTTTTTTGTACTGTTGTGATATTGTTTATCCTTTGAGATCTCATTTAGCAAATTTTATATACTCACTGTCCTCACACAGACAACTGTAGGTCAATAATACTGTTTTGATCTGAACATATTAACTCCAGGTATCGACAGCGGAAAAGGGCGGAGCAGGACTGCTTGGAGGAAGAGCTTCATGGGTTGGAAGGGAGAAACAGGGAGCTGCGAGACAAAGCCGAATCTGTAGAGAGAGAGATCCAGTATGTCAAAGACCTCCTGATTGAAGTGTATAAGGCTCGGAGTCAGCGCCTCAAAGAGGATTCCAGTGCCTAAACCTATTCATAGCACCAGCATTGAAAGATCAGCTTTTTCGGCAAGGACATTTTTTTTTTTTTACAAGCTCTGGTAATGTGTTTTTGACCTTAAAAGTAAATATTGACACACAAGAGAAAAGAGCCCTTTGCTGGGTTTGCTAAATATAATTTAGCAAATTATGTAACGAACACTGTGATACTAGCCATAGGCTGACCAGTATTCTTAGTATTCTAATGAGAGCTAAAGATATTATGCATTCGGTTTGACTTTTTTTTTTTTTTTTTGCTTTTTTTTATTACAATCTTCTGTGCATAATAAATGATTTATACCAAAAAAGGGAAACCAACAGCTATACTACATATGCTAGCTCAGATGTGTGTTTGTTGTGTGGGGCATGATGGTACAGCTTAGTGAGGACTTGTAAGAATGTGACTGCAAATAATTACTGCTATTTTTTTGCGCTGTAACTATAGAGCCCTGTAACGTTAAGTGTATTTCATTTAGTTTTTGACATCACCATTTTTGTATTTTCATATTTTATTTTGCTTGTGCATCTTTTTTAACGATGCAGGATAGAGTTTTTTCAATTTACATTTACAACAGTGTACATTATCAGCCAATGTACTGTGGTTTGAAGCACACTAGTAGGCTTTTAAATTTCTTGGTAACTTCACTGGCTCAGGTACTGAATGCATGTCTGAAATATTAAAAAGCATGTTAGGTTACGATTTACTGCATGACTCATTATATGACTGCATTGTACATTATGACATGAAATAGACTTTGTTTCTTCCATCAAACCTTTATTGCTATTTTCTTGATTACAGGCTGCCAAATTATTTGCTCAGTTTGTAAGGCATGGAATTGCATTAATCAGTACGAGAGGCCGTTTGCTTTCTTGTGCAGGTTTGCGGCAAACAATCACTGTCATTTACTAAAGAGCTTAAAAGTTGGTAGGCCTAATGTAATTTATATTTTTAATATATATCCAGGTGCATATTAGGTCTGCTATAAATAGTTTCCTCATCACAATGCTGATGTAGGAAGAAAGTATTGCAGGAACTCTCTGTGTGATAACTGAAATGGGGATCAGAATCAAACAGCATAAGGATGAACCAAATTTGACATTTCTGTATACCGGTATTAAAAATTATTGTTTAATGTTGACAAATTCTCACGGTTATTTGTGATTTAGTCTTACTGGATTTATTTTTGTCATATTCTTATTCTTAGGTTTCAACACTGCTTAGGATTATATTATGGTATCTATTATTATTATTATTATTATTATTATTATTATTATTATTATGTTTTATAAAACACAAATCAGAAATGTGTATTCACTATGGTAATCACATGTATTTTGATTCATTTGTGGATTTTTGGAATTAGTTGATTACTATTTTAAGAGAGAAATCTAATATAAAATATTAAAATATCAGACAAGTTGGGTGCTATATTAATGTTTTATTTATTACATTTGGTTTATAATATTATTTTTAAACATAGTGTTATAGAGCAGGGCAAAAGAATGTCAGAAAAAATTCAGATGCCACTAGTTGTCATAATAGCATGCAATAAATTTTCATTTACATTTTATTTGCTACAGAAACAACCATTTATAATATGATGTGCAGTGAAATGCTTGATTACATTTAATTCCAAAAAAGTCAAAAATTGAATTATCTTAAACGTCAGTGGTGAACAAAATAGAGAAAAAAGTTACTTAATTTAAAAATCACTGTTTTGAAGGAAACAATCTTTTTCTCCTGCAGTGACCCATTTTTAAAACAGGAGGATTGCTGGTGGAAGTGGATTGGTAAATTGTCAAAGAATTAAAATAAAATAGAATAGAATCTTCCAATAATGCTTTCTAAATGGAAATTGAAACATCATATAACATGTAAAAACACTTGTAGAGAATAGTCTTTGCAAAAATCTTTTACATTTGCCAGCCAGTGAACATGAAGAAAATCTTAAATAGATGGATGTGTATGAATAGGGTAATAAAAATAATAAAATTGCATTGATTGCAGAGGTAAAATAATTACTAGTTAATAAGTTATTTTGAGAGTGGCAAAAATCTGCTGGATTCGTGTTCAAATTTTTATTAAGATATGCACAGAGACATGGCCTATTAAAAATGACAAATAGTCTAGAGAGCAACAGAAATCACGGGAAACATTCTAGAGGGAATTTATAATATACTAACAAAAAACACACACACAACCTTAAAATGACAGTCCATTATTGTGGATATTATGCATAACCAGGCAAAAATCAATTAACAATTTTGTAAGTTTGTAAAAAATGTAAGTAATACATCGTCTATTTAATGATGCAATATTTAAATACTAGAAGCTAAAATGGTAATTACGGTAAATGAGAAATATCGACAAAAAATAATACGTTCATACATTAATGTGATCGGCTTATGTAGAAACTGTTGTTTTTTTTTTTACTTTCACTGACAGTTTGATGCAGCTCCTAATTTACCCGCTAGATGTCCCTTTACCTTATTTGGCGCTGTTTGATCAGCCCGCAGATTAATGGACACCAAACTGTCTGAATTATGAAATCCATTTTGGGAGCCTTTAAATTAGTTTAAACTAAGGCTTTAACAA
>JAOVVA010000052.1:10491442-10508483 GCA_028565275.1 Leiocassis micropogon | reverse complement strand
TGCTCACCAGGGACTATCTGACCATTTTGATTCATACACATTCACATTCCATACAAACTTAAATAATTATTTTGATTATGTAAAGCTGCTTTGCGACAATGACAATTGTTAAAAGCGCTATACGAATAAAAATTTGAATTGAATTGAATTCAGTGGGGTTGAGTTCGGGGCTCTATGCACAGCAGCATTGTTGTGCTTGGCTCCTTCATTAATACAAAAAAAATCTATTCAATTGTGTGCCTCCATTTTGGTTGCAACAGCTTGGAAAAGGCTGACATATATGTGCGCGCGAAATTTTACACCATAAGGTGTACCTCTGTCACTTATTTCTGTATCAGCATGATACTTTGATTGAACTTTGTTTCCAAGCATGTTTCCAAATGTTCTAGACACATGAGATGTTATGATATGGTCTTAATATTGTTGAAAGGTATTTTAAAATGCAAAACAATTATTTGTTTTCTTAAAAAAATTCCATGCAAAATATGTGCTTTATTTTCATCAAGAGTGTGATTCACTCTGGAGTTTATTATACTGTTCATACCTGGTTTTATCATGTGAAGCTATCTTAAAAAATGAAAATATTCGGTTTGAAAATGTACACAAAAATTAATAAATTATTATGAATAATAATATGTGCTCATGTATTAGTAAAAAGGAATGGTTTTGATGGAGAAGTTTGTATATTCATTTGTCATCCTGCAGGTGGCGCTCAATGCTGCAATAGAGATTTAAGTAATGCAAAGCATTTGGGTGGAACAGGTTGTTTACGTCACAGAGTACACTCTGTACTTCTAATTTTCTTGTTTCCCTGCTCTAACACCCTCAGTTCCACACAGGAGCTGATAATTAGCTGATTACTTGAATCATGTGTGCTGAAGTAGAGAAAACATCGAAATGTGCATCAGACATACTTAAGGCCTTAAAAAACCTGTGTTATGGAAGCACATCATTTTGAACCAACAAAGTTACAGTATATTCATATGTAAGACAGTTGCCACAATGACATTATCTGATGTATCTAAAAAACATTTTGGTAACAGATTGCAATCCTTTTTGCAATCATCACATTAATTTTTTTGTTTTTGAAAGATTATCCAGTAATTCATCCTGAAATGTTTGAGACAAGTGCTTAGAAGACAATGACGTGCGAAACCACACACCACAGCCTTAAAAAATGTCCAAACAGAAAGCTTCAATATGTACCAGCCTGTGTGATTTTAGATGTGCCAAACTTGTTTGGCATCAATGCAGGTGGAGTCATTTACACATAATCGCCTGCAGGTCTCTATGTTTGCCCTATTCTTTCTCACAACTGTAGTCCTCCCAGAATCTCTCCTGATGTCAAATGACTGCCCTTTGGTTGTGACAATAATGTGACAGCATTTTAAAAAAACAAAACAAAAACTACAGTATATTCATAATTTGATGACATGTATTGCCTTAAACATAATGTCAGAAATGTACACATAGGTGACCAAATGTAGTTACACTTTTACAGTATTACTTTTATTATATTTTAAAGGTAAAATATCCATACAATTCAATGAACAAATGCATTACAAATTCATTAAATCATCAACACCAATGTCATGACAGTTCAAACTAGAAAATTTCCTTTCCAATTTATTAAAAAGTAAAAGAAAAAAAGCAAAAAAAAACCCCATATAACAACTCCCTGATATCACTGACAGATGAATAGTAATGAATATATTAATGTTACTGTTTTAAATGTGTTACAATTTCTTCACCGCATTTCTAGCTTAAGATTTCAACACCCATACTGTATGTAACCCCTCATTCAAATAAAATATTACAGCCAGTTTAAGTAGTTGTGTAAAATTTAAATAAAACAGTAAATAGTGCCAAAACCAGAGTTGGAAACCTGTTCTCTAGAGGAACCCTAAAAAATGTATGTAGACCACTCCACCATGGGAAAACACCATGAGAGAATAGAAACCTTTAAGAATGCAAAGAACCTTTAACTATTTAAATAATCTTATAGTAACCATTTTCTCTATAAATGAACCCCATTACCATAATGTACAGGTGGCTAATCTAAAATAATACAGGTGCCAAGGCATGTGTGTGCTTAGTGCCCAGTGATGCAGCAATTTCCCATCCTTGGCACATCTTTGACTCATTTCAAGTCTTCCTGTACTATGCTCTGTATTCACCAAATATCAGAATGGGGAAAATGTGGTCTATGTGACTTTAACAGTGGTATGGTGTTTGGTTTGAATGGGCCGGTTTGAGTGTTTAAGAAACTACTGATCTCCTGGAGATTTTACAGACAACAGAGAAAGGATAAGGTATTTTTCTCATTGAACTTTTTCTCTCCAGTTTTGGTGATTCTGGGCCCATGATAGCTTTAGTGGAATTAAATGCAGTTGTGATTAAATGAGTTACTTTACCCTTTAAACTTAAACTAATCTGGCAATTCTCTTCTGATTTCTTTTACAAACAACGTTTTTACCCCCACAGAAATATTCCTCACAATTTTTTTTTCTTTTCACACCATTATGTATGTGTAATTGCTAGAATGTGTTGTATGTAAAAAAAAAAAATGTAAAAGAAATTTAAAAAAATGATGGATTACTTAGTCAGCTTGTTTGATACAAAAAACCATACCATAATCCATGTCACAGGGATTATATTTTTTCCTATTCTGATGTGTGATGTGAACATTGACCTTTACTTTGTTTAGGTCATTTGTCATGTGGTTGCTATGGCACTATTTTGGCCAAATGACCTGTGTGCAACCTCAGCTACAGTAACATGGGTAAAATTCAAAGTAATGATTCAAAAATCCAAAGAAGCATCACTCAAATGCATGCATGTTGTTTTACATTTGGTTACTGTTAAGTAGTGCTTAAAAAGCCAACATTTTTCATATCCAGAACTACAATGCCAGCAGTTCCTGAGACATTCTCTATCACTATGACTCCCTAAAGGTATTTTTAAGAATAGAAGAAGAAGAATATTCAACTATTTGTCACATGTACTTTACAGCACAGTGAAATTCCTTCTTCACGTATCCCAATTAGGAAACTGTGGTCAGAGCGCAGGGTCAGCCAGCTTACAGCGCCCCTGGAGCAGATAGGGTTAGGGGCCTTGCTCAAGGGCTCAACAGTGACAACTTGGCAATACTAGGGCTCAAACCCCCGACCTTCCGATCAGTAACCCAGTAACCCACAGCCTTAACCGACTGGAGCCACCACTGCCCATAAATTTTATTTAAGTTAGATAAAATAATAGAGATAATATATTTACTTAGTTATGTATTATTTTATAATGTATAATTTATCACACACTATTTAGCCTTGAAGCTAAACTTTACAAATTTAGTTGATGTTTGTTACTCTAAACATGTAAGTAGCACATAAATATTAAAAATGTAAAATCTTATGACAAAATATTCAAAGAGCCTTATTTTAATATAATTATGTATTTTTGTACAATTTCTGAATTGCCTTAAACATAATGTCAGAAATGTACACATAGATGAGTAAAATCAAAGGTAGTTAATCTTAAAAAAAGGCAGTGTTAAACTTTTATTATATTTTAAAGGTAAAATATTTATAAAATGCAACAAAATAATATTGAATTCTGCACAAAAGAACAACAAATGCGTTTCAACTTCATTAAATTATCAACATCAATGGTATGACTGTTCAAGCAAAAAAAAAGTTTTCCAATTCATTAAAAAAAAAAAAAACTCCCTTAAATTACTGACAGGTGAAAATATATTAAGATTACTGTTTAAATGTTTTAAATGTAAGTGTTAACGTTTTTTCACTGCATTTATATGATAAGACTTTCACACGCATACTGTATGTAACCTCATATTCAAATAGCATATTACAGCCTCTCGGAGTTTTTGTGTAAAATATGAGTCGAGAACCTGTGCTCTAGAGGAATCTTAAAAAAATCTATGTAGACCATACCATTATATTATAAATGAACCCCAATCCCATAATGTACAGGTGGCTAATCTAAAATAGTACAGGTGCCAAGGCATGTGTGTGCTTAGTGCCCAGTGATGCATCGATTTCCCATCCTTGGCACATCCTTGACTCATTTCAGGTCTTCCTGTACTATGCTCTGTATTCACCAAATATCAGAATGGGGAAAATATGGTCTATGTGACTTTAACAGTGGTATGGTGTTTGGTCTGAATGGGTCGGTTTGAGTGTTTGAGAAACTACTGATCTCCTGGAGATTTCACAGACAAGAGAATCTACACAGAATGGTTAAAAAAAGAGAAAAGTCAAAGATCAAAGAAGAATGACCAGACTGCTCTGAGTTTAGAGAAAGTCTATTGTAACTCAAATAAGCATTCTGTACAACCATGGTGAGCAAAAAAGCATCCCAGGATACATTAAACCTTGAGGTGGATGTGCTACAACAGCAAAATACCAGGTCAGGTTCCACTCCTGTCAGACTAGATCAAGAATCTGATGCTCATGTAAGAAGAGAATAACAAAACTATACCGGTGAAAACTAGGAAAAGATAAGATATTTTTCTCATTAAACTTTTACTCTCCAGTTTAGGTGATTCTGGGCCCATAATAGATTTTAGATTCCTGTTCATGGCAGACAGAAGTGGAATAAAATGTGGTCTTCTGCAGTTGTGGTCCATCCACCTCAAGGGTCAACGTTCTATTCTTTTCTACTCACCACAGTTGTAAAGAGTAAATAAGTTACTTTACCCTTTAAACTAATCTGGCCATTTTTTTCTTATCTCTTGTATAATTTTTTTTTACACCCACAGAAATATCCCTTACTTTTTTTCACATCATCATGTGTAATTGCTAGAATCTGTTGTACAGTATGTAAAAAAAAAAAAATCCTGGATTACTTAGCCATTGTATTTGATACCAACATCCATACCATAATCCAGGTCACAGAGATTATATTTTTCCCCATTCTGATGTGTGATGTGAACACTTGACCTTTACTTTGTTTGGGTCATTTGTCATGTTGCTATGGTATTATTTCAGCCAAATGACCTGTGTGCAACACTTAGCATTCTCAGCTAACGTGGGTAAAATTTAAAGTAATGACTAAAAAGTATTTTCAATTAAATAAAGTAAAGACAAGTAAAGTCAACATTTTTCATATCCTGGACTACTGGACATTCTCTATCACTATGACTCCCTAAAGATATTTTTTCAGTTTAACAAGGTAATAGGGATAATGTATTTACTTAATTATGTATTATTTTATAATGTATCATTTATTATGTTCTATTTAGCCTTGAAGGTAAGCGTTACAAATTTAGTTGATGTTTGTTACTCTAAACATGTAAGTAGCACATAAAATATTAAAAATTCTTATGACAAAATATTTAAAGAACCTTATGTTAATATCATTCTGTATTTCTGTACAAAGTGCATTGACATATTTTTGTTTTTTGCTCGTAGAGCACAAAAAAAATCCTTACCTAATAAAATGGAAACAAACAGACTTATAGGTCACTACATATCACTTTTTAAAACTGATTTGCTATTTTAACATAACAAACGGTGGAAGTTTCACAGAAACCAGCTGACTCACAACCATTTATGTTATTAGGAAAAAGGACTTAAAAGAGCCCTTGTCACAATAACTTGCTCTGGTTGCATAATACATAGCTTTAACTATACCACAATAAAACTTCCAAATATATCTGTTTTTCTGTGGCAGGTTAAAACTTGTATTCACCCAAAAACATTTACCGTCAGGTAACAGCATTGCCATGTTTGATCGACACCCGCAGATCCCGCTCAAAGTAGTTGTGGAACTGGACCAACCACTTCTAATTGACCAGGAAGACAGGACAATCACAGGCAACACAACGCAATTTCTTCATTTCTGTACAGGATAAAAGAACAAGATCATATAAATGCCTAGATGAATGTTTAGATTTGGAAGCTGTTAAACAGATTCCTTCTAGTCCTAGTGCCTTGAAGTGTATACAGTAAATGTTTTTTGGAGATTTTATTAGGTCTCTTGATTATTATATACTAAGTAACGAACTAATACGACTTCATATTAATTTAGCTATTAAGCAGATGAATTCTTATTTAGCCTATACAATTTTACCACATCAAAATGTCAGTTTAAGTTTCTGGTTTTTCTGGTTCATTGATTAGAAGCTCTTGATTTTTGAGAGTTGGGGGTGTACTGAACGAACTACGAACTAAAAAAGAGATAATATATTCAGTAATTTGTGACAAATGTATGACACATATGGCATAGTGCCACCCAGTCTTTCCTTACCAAGCACTGCAGATTGCATTCCATCTGCAGGAGACACTTGAGGGTTTCCATCATCTGCTCCTTACGTAGGGAATGCACCCTGGCCTGGCTCATTGTCACACTCTTCTCCAAATCACCCACTATGCTCTTTAAGGTTACTGATGCAAGCTGCAGTGCACTGAGCCCTGGACAAGAAGTATCACATACTGTATGCACTCATATTACATTTAACAACCATATTCTTGAATTTTATATAAACAAGGAAAACATGGACTCAACACAGACTCCCCCCAAAAATTTATGTGTGGAGCATGACAAACAACAAGGTGAAATACCCATAATATCACTCTAACTTTATCACAAGTTTTACCTTAAAAAAAACCTCTAGACTGAATACTTACTATTTATTTAAGTTATTAATGTTGAATGTGTAAGCAATGAAATGTTGAATTACTGCACCAGAACATTGGTACAGTCTAATTGAGAAATAATATTTTATATGTACTTAATAATTTGTTTGTCAAAAAATATCTAAGATGCTGTGCTCTGGATTAAGTTGCTGATTTAATAAGTATTATAGAAACCATTAAAACATACCATTTACATCTCTGGCATCCAAATCTATATATGTTCCATTTTTCATGCAGCTTTTTAAGACCTGTAAGAACAAAATCTTTTATTTAATAATCTATTCAGGGTAAAACCACATGGCCATGGTGTAGAATATTTGTGGATTTACTGTATGCATCATGCAAATTATTTACCTCTAAAACTTTGATGTATCCATATTCTGCGCAGAGATGCAGGCATGTCTTTCCATATTTATCACGTCCATTAACGTTTGCTCCAAGAGAAATTAAATCAGCAACCACAAGATGCTGATTTTTCTGTGCAGCTAAGTGGAGTGGTGTCTGCAAACACACACACAAAACTTCAACAACCTTATTCATTGTCACCGTCACCATCTACTGTATATCAATGAATTCTGTATACAGGGTTGCTAGTCACCTGGGCCCGGATTCACAAAGCTTCTTAGAATTCTCTCAGAGAGCTCCTATCTTAGCTTAAAAAGTCCTAGCTGGGAGTCCTAGACTACCAGTGATTTAGGAAACTTCTCAGAGCAACTAAGGAAAGTACAAAAAATTTTATTTAGTGAGGAGGTATGGCTGACCCCGTTGCTAGGGATGTTGCAAGGACTGTGATTGGTTGATAAAAAATAACCTCTGATCTCTGTAAAGGTCTTGAAATGCGCTCTTTGTGAAAATAGTATATATGATAATAGAATATACAGTGAAATCATAATGTTTGCATATAAAGGAATTGTATAATCATGAATGCAGGCAACTTTATACAAAGTTTCTGTTATAGGCTCATTATCTTAAAGATAATTAAACAGCCAAATGTTGAAAATCTGTCTACTTTTGAAGCAACCAATTTCCATAACAATAGTTACTATATTTAAGTTCTTACATTTATTTACTATACTGATTTTATTACCTGTAATCCATTTCAGATTGATGGAAGCAAAATAGCTGACCTTTTACCAATTTACATGACTGCAGGACAGTCTATTTAAGTTGCACTTCTGGGTGGTATGTAGTCAACAATCCAAGAGAAATGGAAGAAAGTAAAAGAACAAGAAAACCAAGTTTACTTTTAGCTTAACGTTTAAGTGTTTGGAGAATATTTCTTCTTTCCGCCATTTTGTCCTCTGCTGTAGAAACTCTTAAGCCTCTTAAAAGTCCTCCTCTCTACTCTTATTAATTTTTACCTTAGGAGCTGTTTTTAGGGCTAAGATGTTTTGTGAATAATTTTCATCTTTACTAAGATTTAATCCTAAATTTAAGGGGAAATTCTAAGAAAATGTCATAATTCTAAGAATTTCCTTAGAATTTCGTCACTAGGAGCAACTTTTAGGCTTAAGAAGCTTTGTGAATATGGGCCCTAATAAATCTTGTACTGGAATATGCTTGTGCCATTGGTGTGAATAAAATCCATTAATGTGATAAACTGGTCATTCAGTACATTCATGTGGTCAGCTAACATTTTATTGCCACATAATGTTGCTGAGGCTAGACCAACCAAACCAACTGACCAGCTGAAGCAACTCCAGATCATAACACTGATTCTATTACAGTGGCCACTATGCATGATGGACAATCCGTCAATTCATGGGCTGTACCTCTCATACTGACATACCCATTGCTCTGGAATAGAGTAACTCTAGTCTTATCAGACTAAATGAGCATTTTTACATTGCTCCAAAGTACAAACTTTATGTTCCCTAGAGCAAACTGGCCCTTTTCAAAATAGTCTCAATAAAATGGTTTTCTCATGGTCATACAGCTGCTTAGTCCTAATCCTGTGATTTCTTGCCACGCTGTGTGTGTGGAAATGTTCTTACTTTAACAACTATTCAGATGATCTCAGATTCATATTTCAGATTCATATTTTTGTTTTAAACAAGTGTTTTATTTGAACTTCACCTGTTCAAGGATAATGTGCACTTGCATACGTCTTTACCTTAAAATATCTCACAAAATGCTAAGCCAAGTATGATTGCAGTAAAAAAATTAAGTCTCGTCTTATACATGAATTTTGTTTGGTATTGCTTCTTCGCCATAGTTTATTATTTTTGTTTACATCTATTAGCTGTTTTGTTTGTACTTTACATGTTAAAGGGCCTGGCTTGGTGGGAGAGAATTAAAAATATCTTCTTCTTTGAATAACAACAATGGAAAATGGGTTTGACACTTATGGCATTATGTAAACAAAGAATTTGAGATTAACCTGAAGACGGTGAAGCAAGAGTTTAAAGTAATAATTGACCAAACACACACACACACACACACACACACAGACTATAATGCTGCGGAAGAGGGTTGTCAAATTTCTGAGAGTTGCTCCTGCTAAACTGGTTCCTGTAGGCAGGGTGACCAACGTCACAAATAATTACCAAGCAGCGATGATTACTGAGTAAACACAACACATCTTTGTTGCTTTATTATTTCTACTGGACGGGGTGCCACTGTTGGAGGAAACCCACAAAGCTCAGGGAAAACATGCTCGACAAATACACAGACCCAAGATGTGTGCAATGTCACAATGCTAACTCCTATGCCTTCTAAGTGTAACATAGTTGGTTCCCAGACTTGTTGGAGCTGGGAGGACCTGAAGAACCGACTGAATACCCACAGAGAAACCAGGAGATTATGCAAACTCCACACAGAGAATAACCTGAGCTCAGTATTAACCCAAGGACTTTGGAGCTGTTAGGCATCAATGCACCCAACTGCATCACTTTCCTGCCCACTATCATATAATCTGGTTGATTGACTGGCTAGCTGTTCTGCATGTGGGGAATGAACTAGCTAGGTAGCATAAATATATAAGTTATGCTGTACATCAAAAGGAGATAAACACTGTTTTCAGACTTTCACTGTCTGTCTGTACAGTACATGTGAGACAAGAGAGTCTTATATATTGTGTATAACTTAGTGTGTCATAACATTACCTTTCCCTCTGCATCTTTGATGTCCAGCTTGTTTAAATCTGTCATCCGTCTGGAAATAACATACACAAGGGATTGTTTCCCCTCATCAATAGCTCGGTGGAGGAGTCTGTTTAGGAAAGAGTGGATAGAAATAATTGCAACAAATCGAGGAAACTCAGGCAATATTACTATTAATATTACATCAATAATGGTCCTCCATAAAAAAAATCTGTCATTATGTAAGAAATGTGTTTTTGAAGAAAATAGTCATTTATTTGATTATATTCAATTTGTTTGATGAAAGTTTGATATCAAAAGAAGGATCAATAGCTATATACTGTTGACTTGCTTTATTGGGAGTACTAGACAAAGGGTCACTTATACAGTACTATAACTCAGAAAGTTTACTCAGGAAGTTTGCTAAGCATTCAAGAATAAAAATCTCTGACATTACAAATTTTATATTTACCCATTAACCATTCAAAGTTTTATCAATTTAAATACAAGGGGTGTTCAAGTCCTTTTGACAAAATTTCTCGTAATGAAGGCATAAAACTGATTGACATTTACAGAACACTTAAATACATTATAATGATGAAAACATGTTAATGGTGCAAACAAGGTGGCTCGGAGCCCATTGTAGTTGTTCCTGTGAACATTCAACAAGTAGAATGCTCTCAGGGGGGAAAATGACATGCTTTGATCACCAAATGTGTTTTTGCTGGACAAAGCCCAACCTCATACCGTCCCTTGTAGAATTAAATAGACTATGTACAAATCTTTTATTTTATTTAATTTTATTCATTTCTTGCAACACTTTCAGCAAGAAGGACTGATGGACATAGAGCAATTACAATCTTTCTCATAATTTCGGTTCTATAAAATCTAGGCAGGTTATAAATTCTATAAAAGCAGGTCATGTTTTTTTTTAATGATCTGCCTGGAAAAATATAAAAATATGATTAGAGTGTGTACAAACTCACGATCTTCCATTGTCATCCTGAGTAAGAAGCTCTTGGTTGGAAATATTGTTCAGTAGATGCAACTCTCTTTCCAACTGGGTCCAGAAGGATGTCATGCTGTTCCACTGCTCCTGCACTGAGCATGAATTTAATGGATTTCCTATTTCATATGATGAACCCCACCAGTCCATCATAGTGCTGAAATAAATTTCTTGTGGGCATGGAACATGCACTTTACTGTCACTTGGAGTGCAGGTTGTTTCATGATCTGACTCCCCATTGGTGATTTTGACCTTAGTGTCTGTGAACAGAGAAGCAGCCTGGGAATAAGCAGAGCAATAGAGTCCCACAGACTGCATTGGAGACTTTTTAGTGGCCGCATAACAACTTGGCATTGTAGGTGACTCATCTGAAAGCCCTTGCTGAGGTATGCTCTCAACCCAGAAGTTGTTTCCCAGCTCTGAGGAAAATGTGGGCAGGTAGTTACTTGACTGTCTGGCAGTACAAGTCTTAAGGTCTTCTTCCAACACCTCCACTATTATGCCAAGCTCTTCCAAACCTTTAGTTTGCCAGTTCTTCTATAATACAGACATACAGTAAATTCTTTAATAAGTTGCATAGCAGCACACCAACATTTTATCCAGAGCAGTAGTCATTGTCAGATTAGAATTTGTGAAGAATACACTTACCAGCCTATTTTTCCGACTACTACTTATATTCACTCGTTTTTTATCCCCTAAAAAGAATTTTTATATTATAAATAAATGTTTAAAGAGAAAAAATATGGTAAATTTTATATACAGTGAATTTATTCCAACCTTTTGCTCCTTTGTTTTCTTTCTTCTATAAAAAGAAAAGAAGAAAACAGCTAGTGAGAGACACGTGTCAATATTCATGTTTATCTGGTAGTGTTAAAAGTAAAGAAAGTTACTAATACCTGCATGTCTTTTGGGTCCATGCCCTTAGCTATGCGAATATCTCTGAGCATATCTTTTACTGGCATTCTTACTCTGACACCGAGGTATGTCCTGTCAGATTTTTTTTTCTGAGCCTTTGTACCTATGAGAATATATTTGTTAACTGTTGCATTCAGTCTCCTTAATTCTGATAAGAAATATGGTATTAAATGTCTCTCTCAATAAGTAAGTGGAACACAGCAAGATATTTTGTGCAGTTTACTAAGACTTATATAGCAGACACTTGTAACCATACACTGACGCATATCAAATACAGACCATTGTTCACCGTATATATAAAATCATTACCACAAAAGCAAAAGTAAATATAGTAGTTTAGTCTAGATGGCCTTTGAACAGAAAAGCAAAAATATTTTTACCCACCTTTTGGAGAAGACGATGGTTGCTCAGTATTTACAGTAGGGCTACATACTTCCACATTGAGTGCTGTAAGAGCTGATGTTGGTGACTTTGTTCCATTCATGTTCAATGCCAGTGCCCCAGGAATGGGTGAATGGTTGCACACAAAGTCTCCATATTCTTTCTCTTCCCCCTCACAACAAATTCTTTTATGTCCTGTGTTCTCCTCTTGACTCCTCACCATGTTTAGCGTACCTGTTCAGTGTTGAGCAAAGAAAATGCAACAATCCTTCATTGAAAAAAACACGCATCAAAATATTGGAAAGGCATTTTTACGCCATCATTACTGTGTGTGTGTGTGTGTGTGTATGCGTTTGTGAGAGAGAGAAAGAGAGAGAGAGAGAGAGAGAGAGAGAGAGAGAAAGACAAAGACAGAGAGAGAATAAGAGAAAGAACATATTTATGAAAGGTTGGTACCTGCCTGGAATGACTTGTGAAGGCGTGACTGAAATATAAAGCTAAAAGAATGTTGAACAGCCTGCAGGTCTAAAAACATTTCTTGTTATGACAATGTACCAAAAGGAAAAAATACATGAATGAACTAAAAATTATATTAAAATAAAAAATTTAATTCAATTAAAACAGTTTACATATTACATGTGACCTCATTAATTAAGGTCACATGTAATCTGTGTTTAATATGTATCTAATATGTAATATTTATTTTACTCCCACAAAGCTCTGCTGATGACTGACAGGAACAGCTTGTGACTAGATTATGGTGACGCAAGAAAGATGTTTTAAATAGTAACAGTCAAATGCTCTTTCGATACGTATTTGGTAAATAAATCCAAAATAAACATCCCTTTAAAAAAGTATAATAAAAAAAAAACGGAAATAAGTACATTTGACACCAGGACATTAGCAGCAGATCCTATAAGTGCTGTAAGTTGCAAGGTGGGGCCTCCATGGATTAGACCTGTTTGTCCAGCACGTTGAGTTTTGGGGAATCTGGAGGCCAGATCAACAACCTTGAACTTTTTCCCATATGGTGCCGCTTAGTGGTGAACTGACTTTTCTGATATATTTAAAAGAAATTAGCTTTTCTTTAGAATTAGACCAGACAGGCTAGCCTTTGCTCTCTGCAGGCATAAATGGTTTCTGTGTGCCCATGATCTTGTCACCAGTTACTGATATATAATTGAACATATGTGAACATTTTTTTCTTTTCTTTCTTTCTTTTTTGAGTGGCTTTTTTAATTTAACTTGTTTACCATTGGTTGGTGAAATCAAAATTATTTTTTTTATTTAAAATATGACCATAATTTACACAGTAGCAGTAAATTTGTTTTTACAGTAGCCTAATTCTGTCAGTAGATGACAGTATTCTGTAAGTAGTTAGATGCTATCTAAAAATTTCTTGTTGTAGATTTCCACTTGTAGTCAGTGTGTGGCACTTCCCTAAACAATGTCCAACAAGTTAACAGCCTTTTCTTAATTGAAGTCGGTTTGGTAGAGCAGGGGAAGCACTAAAATATGCAGAGCATATTAATGTCTCCACTTATTCTGCTATAGAAAAGCCCCAGCTAACTGTTTCGGGGGGCTACCTGTTGAAATAAAGGGTTGAATCCCAAATACCATTAAATGAAAAACTAGTGTGCTATATAGGGGTACAATCCCTTAGTTCACACACCAAGTAGTGCGCTTTATCAGTGCTTAGAGAGAGAGATTTTGAATTCAGCCTTGTGTTAGAAGCCAGTTAGCTTTGTAGCTCGCTAGCTTCTAACACAAGCTCACACTCACATTAACTAACAGTATTGAAAGATCAAAACACAACATCAACAGTGAGACAATTCAGAACAAATTACTAAGAAGACAATACTATTATCGGATGTATATTCTTGCTAAAATTGCAATTAATTGTGGGTTTTGGCAGGCAGCTGCAATCTCATCTTTTTGGTACTGAGGACTGTCACTGTACAGACCTACTTTCACCCATGGTAATAAGTATACTAAATAAAAATACTGTTGCCAGGATGCTAAATGGATATCATTTTTGTAATCTGCTGGTGGAATTCGATAAAAATAACATTTTTCCACCAGGAGACAAATATGTTGACAGTGTAATCAATTTTATGTGGTATGTCTTTCACTTGATAATATCCATGTAAATAATCTGCCTTTAGAAATATCATCTCCTGATTCAGTATTGAACTATTAATGACAACAGTGTGTTTAATGTGTAGGTCCAGTACCAATGGAGAAAATTATTAAAATGCTTTTGATCTCTGTGGAGGAAAGCTGCTTAAATATATCCCGTCTCTGGGCCGTTTAATTAAACTGTAATGCACTGTAATGTGATGTACTGTAACTGAAACTTAAACTACTGTAGTTTTACTGGATGAACTGGCTATTCCCTAGGTGTCATTCTGTTCTTCCTTTTGAATAGTTAAAAAAGTAAAATAACAGGTCCTCATTTTGCTACTGTATGAACCTCACATTAACCATAGTTTGACAAAAAAAAAAAAAAACCCACCCATTTGCTATAGAATGAAAACATACTAAATGGCATGGTATTTCCAACCTTACTTATTTTTTCCCGGGTTTGTAAGATTTCATTTCAGATACAGTATAAGCAAGGAACATGAGATGTTTAAAACAAAGTCACATCATGACATCTAGTGGCAGAATGATTTTCCATCAATCATTTTTGCCATATTGAAAATGCAAATAATTATAAAAAAAAAAAAAAAGTATAATATGATAACAGAAACAAATATAATAATATGATATTTTTCAGATAAAATTATTTATTTATAATAACAGCAACAAAATACCCAAAATATATTAAACATAAATAAATAATTTTGAGTTAACATGTCTTTAAAATGGCCAACCGATGTACATTTTTTCGCATAAATAAACTTCACACTCAACCCTGGATATACGAGTGCTAACTTTTGAGACACAGTGCCCCCACAGAGGATTAAAAAATAGTAATATACATTGACATAATTTTCAGATATGAGCACAGCTACAATATATAAAAAGCACTTCATGATAAGTAGTATGGAAAATTAATGAATAAATACACTTTCCTGCTATTACTGCAAAAGAAAAATGATAAAATTACAATGTAGGTTTTTTATTTGTGATTTAACTTCTCATACTGGTTTATATTTGATTATGTAAATAAATATCGTAAATAAATATTTGGAAAGTTGTTGTTGTTGCTGTAATAAATGAAATTTAAAATGTTATTTAGGCAAACATTTTAATTATAGTCTATTTTACTTAATCTATTCTCTTCATACAATATTATGGCAATGATAAATTTTTAAAAAAGTAAAATTTTAAACATGTAATGTGAATGTGCATACAAGTCAGTATGTGTCCAAACTTACCTAACACTCATTTACTTTAACTAGGTCAGTGGACATAGAGCATCTTTGGAGCACTTGAACCAAGAAGGATAAATTCACCCTACATGGGATGGCATTCACATTTATGCATTCCTACACAATTCATGTAGTCATTAGTAATTTAGCATCGCTTTCATGTTTTTGGCCAGTACATGGAAATTGAAAAACCTGATGGAAGCCAGAATGAAGATTTAGGAACACAGTCACTAACTTGAGGTTCAAAATGCTACTGCCCAACCATGCCCCATAACCAAATACTGGATGCTGTCCCAAATTTCATTAAACAGATTCAGTGAACCAGGGGAAAAAGAAAGCCATGTATCTTTAGAATATGACAGGAACTACTTTCTAGTACTTGTAAAGAGGCACCTTTTCAAAGAGTTTTCACATATCAGATATCACATTTTATTTTAATGATGTCAAGAAAGCTTGGAAAAGATGTAAAAAATTTAATATATCAGAAATCCTTTAAAACATCATTATTCTTCTCAGGACTATGAGTGAAAGAAGGCTGTTAATTTTAGGGAGCTGTTTGGTAGCTTGTTCACTGATGTATTTATTGTAAATTGAAACTTTAAACGTGATTATCTATCTATCTATCTATCTATCTATCTATCTAGATAGATATAGATATTAGCTTTTCGAACAGATTATCTGGAACTTAGCCAGGCCTTTTTGTTCAAATATCAGTGCCTGCTCTACAGAATTTGTGGGCACAAATTCCCACTGAAACACTCAAAAATTTTGTGAAAAGCCTTCTAAGAAGAGTGGAAGCTGTTTCAGCTGCAAAAGGGTGACCAACTCCATATTTAAGTTTATGTATTTGGATACAATGACATTGCAGATTTGGCCAAACACTTTTCTCCATATATAGTGTTTATACTGTATGTATACAGTACCCCCTCTTTTAATTCTGTGTTTTTGTGATTGTAGTCCTAATATGAGGTAAATACAACTTTAGATAAACAGCAACATATAGCTTTTTCACCTTGGAATTTATTTCCATAAAAAATGAAAAAAAACCTAAGTATTTCCTTCCTGCTTCCATTAATGCATATCATATGCCTTAATTAATTGATCATCAACATGACTGCAGAACTTTATAAAAACAGATCTTCTGAGCATTCAGGTGTGTGTTAACACAATGCCAAGAGGGACAGACATAAGGAATGGCCTTAGAGAAGCTGCACATCAATCTGAAAAGGGTTATAAAACTATTTCTGAACAATTTGGAGTTCATTGTTCTACTGTCCCGTGACCCTGCATACAGGATAAAGCGGTATAGAAGATGAGTGAGTGAGTGAGTGTTCTACTGTGAAAAAGATTATTCACAAGTGGACAGCATTCAAGACAGCTACCAATCTTCCCAGCACATTTACCCCAAGGTCAGACCGTGTAGGGCTTAGACAAATACAAGTGCTACAGGATTCAGTGAGGATGTTAAATGGTAAAGTCCATGACAGGACAATTATAAGAAGGTAGAACAAGTATGGTTTGTTTGGAAGGATTGTCAGGAAAAAGCTACTTCTGCTCCTAGTGACGAAATTCTAAGAAAAATCTTAGAATTATGGCATTTTCTTAGAATTTCCCCTTAAATTTAGGATT